>OW121744.1:48036444-48184952 GCA_933228675.1 Stomorhina lunata
TATACAAGATATATTTCTAAATTAACCACAACTTGATGGTGGGTATATAAGATTCGGCACAGCCGAATATAACACTCTTACTTGTTAATTACACTCTGATACAGTGAAAATACACTCGGAACGAAACCAAGCTCAACCAGTAGAACTCGTTTAGAAGATCATTTTACCATTTTTAAAATTTTCGATATACCCTCAAAATCGAAAGTTATCGATAAAAATCGATTTTTTTTGGACTTAGCGGAGAAAAGAAGGCTTAACTGAGTCATTTTTACATCGATTTTAAATTTTAAAATGTGTTTAGACAGAAAACAAAATAGGCTTTCACTTCGTAAAGACCTTTTTTTAACATGACCAATTTATCAAAAAAATATTTTCCGCTGAAGTTAAAATTTTATTTTTTTTTCCGATTTTTTCAACTTCAGAAGCTTTTTTTCGTAAAATTTATCGGAAGACCTAATATATTTTGACTTAAAAAAAAATCATGGTTACCATTTTGTAAAACAAGAGTACTTTAATTAAAATCGGAAACATATTAACAGAGATATAACAATTTTAGTAAAAAAGGGGAATTCAGTATTATTTGTATATTAGAAAATTTTGTATACAATACTACGTTAGAGTGTTTTTTCAACTTTTTTCGAAAGTAGAGAAATGGCGTTCGGATTATTATGGCATTCGGTGAGAAACTTCAAATAACAAAATTTAAGCCAAATCGGACTACGTTATCACGTGGCGCCCAGGCCATGAAGTTGAAAATTGCGTTTATAAGAAAAAATATGGCCAATTTTTTAGTTCTTGCAAAATTTAACTTTTTTAGTAAACATTTTAAAAAAGTGAAATTATTAATTCATAATGTAGACTCAATTAGCTTTCTATCTACGTAAGTAGCGTATAAATCGGCTAAGAATTTTTTGAGTTATAGGAAATTTTCATAGAAATTTTGGGTCCTTGAAGACATCTATTCGATTTTATGATATTTGTTGATGGAAAGCAAATTGGGTCTAAATTACAAATTAACATTCAGGTTTTGTCAAAAAGTTAAGCTTATGGGTCAAAATTTGAAAAAAAAAAAATAAAAAATTAAATTTGTTTGAAAATATTTTTGTGATAATTTGATAAAATAAAAAATCTTTTTTAACAAGAAGAAAGTCTGGTGTCTTGTCTATCTCAAACCGTGTTAAAATTTCAAATCGATAAACAAAAAAATCGTTTTTTATCGATAACTTTCGATTTTGAGGGTATATCGAAATTTCTAAAAATGACAAACTGATACACTCAAAAAGGCCTATCGTTTGATATAGGTTTCCTTAAAAGTGTATTTTTTTTCCTCAAAATGTATCAGTGTGTTATTAATCTTATCATAATATTTTTGTACGAGAAATTTCCTTTAGATTGATATATGATAAGTCTATATTCCAAACTAAGATATATGTACAATGTAAGTTTACTTAAAATTTAAAATTTGGCCTCATTATTCCTCTTATTTTACTTACATTCACATTGATAATAAGGCCAAATCTTAGATTTAAACTAAACTTACATTGTAAAAGACAAGTAAGAAAGTGCTATAGACGTCCATACGATACCCTTGACGACTAAGGTCAGAGGTGTTATTTTTGCTGTATAAAGACAAATATTTGCTAAATTTTGCCATCACAAACATTTTCTCAAAACTTATATATTAAAGCTGTTTGCGTCATTTGGACTTATATGAAAGCTAAGGTCAAATGTGGACCGATTTGGCAAATTGATTACAGTTGTTTTGAAAATTATGTGTGCAAAAAATAAACTTGAAATTCTCAATATCTTTAGATTTACGAGCGTTTTAGTGATTTTTGTCTTATTTAGTGCGTTTTTAAAAGAAGAGTTTGTATGGGAGCTATGGTCAAATGTGGACCAATGTCAACGGTACAGTGATTTTAGTTTACATAGGCAGTATTTGTTTTAAATTTCATGAAAAAATATTTATATTTGTGGCCAACATATCAATTCCAGGAAGTTGGACCTATGGGAGGTACCATAAATAATGGACCGATTTTTACGAATTTCAATAACCATAGTCCAATTATCAAGAAAATTATCTGTGCCAAATTTCATCAAATACGTGTAAAATTTTGACTTTTTCTTTCTTGAATTAAAAAGAAGATAGCTTTTACTAATCAATAGCGCTAATTTCAATATCTTTTGACCTGTGCTTCATCTACAATTCTAGCGGTTAAAACAACCATAAAAAGTTAATACAAAGTTTGATAGACCGCGAATTTTTTTTAGAGGTTGAAGCACAACACTCTCTAATAGCTGAAATCAATCATAAATAAGCCCTATGAATTTCATATCCATTTGCATCCCATTTCAGAAATTATAACGTTTTTAGTAACACCCCTTTTTCAAAATTTTTTGCAATTTCTCGCTAAAAAAATCACTCTTGAAGTGAAATATAGGCGTGATGTAATATTTTTATGCCATTTTCTTTAGTTTCCTTTCTAATTCTGTGCAAAATTTATATATAAAGATAAAAAACAACAAAATTTTTAATTTTGAATGACTTTTATATAATTTATTTAAGTATATAGGTGGTGGTCACATAATTGTGGACGCAATAAAAATTTTAAAATCTGCAAATTTAATATTATTTAAGAACTCGTAATTTATTTTATAAATATATTAAATGTTTAGAGTTTTTCTGTAGGTTTGTTAGAAGCATACAAAATCTGGTTTTAAGCTCATAGTATGAACCCAATATCTCTGAAAGGACATATCCGATTTTGTCAAGTCATGTATTTTTTTTTGCAATTTCTCGCTAAAAAAATCACTCTTGAAATGAAATATAGGCGTGATGTAATATTTTTATGCCATTTTCTTTAGTTTCCTTTCTAATTCTGTGCAAAATTTATATATAAAGATAAAAAACAACAAAATTTTTAATTTTGAATGACTTTTATATAATTTATTTAAGTATATAGGTGGTGGTCACATAATTGTGGACGCAATAAAAATTTTAAAATCTGCAAATTTAATATTATTTAAGAACTCGTAATTTATTTTATAAAAATATTAAATGTTTAGAGTTTTTCTGTAGGTTTGTTAGAAGCATACAAAATCTGGTTTTAAGCTCATAGTATGAACCCAATATCACTGAAAGGACATATCCGATTTTGTCAAGTCATGTATTTTTTTGCAATTTCTCGCTAAAAAAATCACTCTTGAAGTGAAATATAGGCGTGATGTAATATTTTTATGCCATTTTCTTTAGTTTCCTTTCTAATTCTGTGCAAAATTTATATATAAAGATAAAAAACAACAAAATTTTTAATTTTGAATGACTTTTATATAATTTATTTAAGTATATAGGTGGTGGTCACATAATTGTGGACGTAATAAAAATTTTAATATCTGCAAATTTAATATTTTTTAAGAACTCGTAATTTATTTTATAAAAATATTAAATGTTTAGAGTTTTTCTGTAGGTTTGTTAAAAGCATACAAAATCTGGTTTTAAGCTCATAGTATGAACCCAATATCTCTGAAAGGACATATCCGATTTTGTCAAGTCATGTATCGTAGGATAGGTATTCTTTTCATATATTATTCTATTCAAGTAAATAATTTTTATAATCGCCAGCAAAGATTTTTTTAGGATGTTTAGTAGTCCAGTTTTATGTGACCACAGACTTTATATTTTCTTTAAAAAACTATTTCAGTTTAACTAAAGGTATATTATTCATATACACTAAAAATTTCAAGAACAAAAGTCAATAAATGACCAAGTTATTGAGTTTTGGCCGTATTCTCCCACTGTGCTATGGTGGTGAAGGGTATAAATACCCATCCTACGATATACTACTTTTTAAAATCGAATACATAATTTCAGAGATATTTTACTCTAACATAAGATATTTAATAACCAGATTTTGTATGATAGTAACAAATCTGTAAGCAACTGATAACATTGAATATCTTTTGCAAAAAAGTTTCCGAGAACATACTTTGCAGTGGTGTAGGATATCATATGGTCGGGCTTGACTAACTACAAGACTTTCTTATTTGTTAAAATTAAATTTATTTTCTTTGGCCCAAAATATTATTATTTACACAATATCAAACACATAGTAACTTTGCAATTATTTGCAAAAGGTAAATTTCAAAGTTTAACCTCAGGTTGAATACAAAATGAAATTAACAATTTCAAATTAACAAACATACTTATATTTAATATACCTACAAGGTATTTTCTAGGAAATCACTGTTTATGGCAGTTTGTATGACAAAATTATTGGACCAAAGGCAAAATGTCCATAAACAAAGACAAACACTAATACTAAACACTGTTTATGATTAACAACCGAAAGAAGCTTTAAGACAAATTCTATTTTAGTAATAAATGTCAATTTTATATTCATAAAGTAAAGATTTATTGCTTTTATTTGATAAATTCAAAAAAATAAAAAAGGATTAAATGAATTTCTTTGAAAAATTATTTTATTTTATTATTTAATTTTTCTTAATTTTCTTTATATCCTTATGATTTTTATATTCTATAGGTACTTATAATCAATAATCATTTAATACCATTGACTAGTTTTATAAATTTAACTTTTATATTTTCAACTTAATCTTTTTAGCGCGATGTTATTAACCTGGAACCCACCAGAGATGATGTTGTAAGCTGCGTATCAAAGGGCAAAAGCCAGGTAAGCTTAAGTATCTATTTGCTACTACATAAGAATATAACTTTAGAACACATTACCAAAGAAATCTTACAATATAATAGTATACCATAGATAATAATCTTCTGAGAAAAAAAGAATTGAAGCTTAAACTTTACTAAATACTTTTGACTATGCACGAAATGAAAGAACAGTAACTAAGCCGATTTACTAGAAATCATAAGAATATTTTACAAGATATTTATGTACTTGTTTTCTATGTAATAAATGGGATGATAAATCACTTATTATAGTAGATCAATAGGTTATTTTGAATAAATAAAATAAATTTTTTATAACAATGATTACAAGAGAATGGAATGGATAGTTTTTTTTTTAAGTTTTGTTAAACTAGTAGCAACACTAACATATTTATATGAAGTCGATCACAGCGAAAAGTAAAAACAACTAAGAAAGTGCTATAGTTGGTCAAGCCCGACCATACGATATCCTAGACCACTAATGTCAAAGGTATTCATTTTCCTGTATAAAGACAAAGTACCTGGTTGACCGAGCCTTGCTCGGAGCTTTATGATAAGCATTTTGCGCAAATATTCAGTTAATTTTGAATTATTTTATTTATTTTGTCCGATCAAGACATAGTTTGCATAGTTTACAGATTAACTCATTTTGAAAAATTTTGGAAATTGGTCATACCAACAGAAACCTCCGTCGAATCATGCGCAACAACTTTGCTAAATATTATAGCCTGATCAAATGCACAGTTTACAATTTATTTCATTTTGAGTAGTTTTCAGTGGCGCCACCTGAAGTTGTTCATACCAACTAAGAAACCTTCGTCTGCTTATGCGTAACAACTTTGTTAATGATTATAACATGACCAAATGCGCAGTTTACGATTTAATTCATTTTGACTAATTTTCAGTGACGCCACCTGTTGGACTTTGGTCATTCCCATTAATAAACCTTCGTCGGCTTATCCGCAACAACTTTGCTAAAGATTATAGCATGATTAAATGTACAGCTTACGATAAAATTGACTTTAAGTAATTTTTCAGTAGCGCCACCTGTCGGAAATTATTCACGCCAACTAAAAAACCTTCGCCGGCTCATGCGCTACAACTTTGCTAAAGATCATAGCATGATCAAATATACAGTTTACGATTTAATTAATTATTAGTAATTTTCAGTGGCGCCACCTAACGGAAATTAGTCTTACCAACTTAAAAAAATTCGCCGGCTCATCCGCAACATCTTCGCTAAAGAGCATAATATGATCAAATTCACAGTTTACTATTCTATAAAGAACATACATACAAACATTCATTTGTTTAAAAGTTATAACATTACTCATTTTTTCCCCTTTTTATCCACTACTTTCAAAAAGTTCCATATGCTTATTTGGCACTTCTTTGGTACCAATTGAATTTGGTACATTTTATTAAAACACAGTTAACATAATTCCTATTCATATTACTTTTGAGATGTTATTATTTTATCCCCTTTTGGCCCCAAAATCAAAAAAGTACCAAATACGTGTTCAATATTTCTTTCACATCTATTGACTGCAGTACAAAGTTCCTTTCTATATTCTTTGGTTTAAAATATAAGAGTGGGTTAAAAAAGTACCAAAAAACTATTTTCGAAAAGTCCCTTTTTTTCGACCTAAACATCGAAAAAGGTACCCACTTATCAAAACGTTTTCGAGATAGCCATTCTATATATATATATATATATATATATATATATACATACAATTATTGCTCGTTTAAGAATATAAGATATTTCCTAATAATATTTTGTCATCATACAAACATTTTCTCAAAACTTATATATTTAAGATGATTTCGTCATTTGGACTTATATGAGGCCTAAAGTCATATGTCGACAGAATATCTCGAAATTTGGCAAATTGACTACAGTTGTTACAGAAATTATGTATGCAAAAAATAAACTTAAAATTCTCAATATTATTTTCAGATTGACGAGCGTTTTAGTGATTCTTGTCTCATTTAAATAGTGCGTTTTGACAGAAAAGTTTGTATGGATGATATAGTCAAATGTAGACCGATTTCAACGAAATTTCGTGCAGTAATTTTAGCATTATTTGAAATTTTAAATTTCATAAATAAGTATTGATATTTGTGGCCAATATATCAATTCCGGGAAGTGGGTCCTATGGAAGGTACAATAAATATTAGACTGATTTTAACGAATTTTAATAGCCATGGTCCCACTATCAAAAAAATGATCTGTGCCAAATTATTATTACATAAGCAGAACTTGTATTAAATTTCATGAAAAAATATTGATATTTGTGGCCAATATATCAATTTCGGGAAGTGGGACCTATGGGAGGTACTATAAAGAATGGACTGATTTTAACGAATTTCAGTAGCCATGGTTCCACTATCAAAAAAATGATTTGTGCCAAATTTCATCAAATTATCTTTAGAACTGCGACCTGTACTTTGTTTACATGGGGGTCCAATCAGCCAGCCAGCCCTACAGACGGACGGACGGACTGACATCGCTAAATCGACTCAGAAAGTGATTCTAAGTCTATTTGTATACTAAGAGGTGGGTCTAAGACAAATATTTCTATGCGGTACATACATCAGCACAAACTTATAATACCCTCAAATTGCCAAATTTCGAGATAATCGGTCCACATTTGAATCTAGCTCTCATATAAGTCGAAATGGCGGAAACAGCTTAAATACATCAGTTTCGAAAAAAATGTTTGTATGACGTCTAAATTTAGCAATTATTTGTCTTTATACAGAAAACAACACCTTTGACCTTAGTGGTGAAGGGTATCATATGGTCGGGCTTGGCCGACTATAGCACTTTCTTACTTGTTTTTAAATTGATTTTGATATCCATTAACACAATAGTACTGTAGGAAAATATACCTATAATACTTTATACCTTTCCTACTTTATTAAAACTCGTGCTTTAATTTTTTTCCATCAACTCGTACTTTACATCCTGAATTAGATAGCACAAACCCATATTTATTTATATTGAACATATGATTATTGTTCAATAAAGAAATAAACTTTTTGCGGCATTATTTTTTTTATTCGTATAACCAAAACCACTTATTTACTAATAAAAAATCTGTCTTTACCATTCAATTGCATTCATACACATAAATCCATTTTCATGAAAAAGCTTCTGCATCCAATTTGAAATCCGTCTTTTTTTCAATTTATCTGTGACTTTACTTTTTTTCTGCTTTTTTTTAATTTGTATGTGGGTTATTTGTAATATTTATCAATAGAAAAGTAAAATTGAGAACATGTATTTTAGTATAAACTACATGCTTGTAACATGTTAGTGGATGTTGCATGCAACATGCCTTCGCAGTAGATAGTATTTAGTAGAGTAATAATCTGGGTTGTCCAACCGTTTTTCTTTTCAAAAAATGTTTCAAAAATTTTCTATAATTTTATAGGAAATTTTACAGAAATTTACTATAATTTTATAGGAAATTTTTCAAAAATTTACTAAAATTTCATAGGAAATTTTACTATAATTTCATAGGAAATTTTTCAAAAATTTACTATAATTTTATAGGAAATTTTTCAAAAATTTACTATAATTTTATAGGAAATTTTTCAAAAATTTACTATAATTTTATAGGAAATTTTTCAAAAATTTACTATAATTTTATTGGAAATTTTTCAAAAATTTACTATTATTTTATAGGAAATTTTTCAAAAATTTACTATAATTTTATAGGAAATTTTTCAAAAATTTACTATAATTTTATAGGAAATTTTTCAAAAATTTACTATAATTTTATTGGAAATTTTTCAAAAATTTACTATAATTTTATAGGAAATTTTTCAAAAATTTACTATTATTTTATAGGAAATTTTTCAAAAATTTACTATAATTTTATAGGAAATTTTTCAAAAATTTACTATAATTTTATAGGAAATTTTTCAAAAATTTACTATAATTTTATAGGAAATTTTTCAAAAATTTACTATAATTTTATAGGAAATTTTTCAGAAATTTCTTATTTTTATAAGAAATTTTTAAAAAAATGTCTTATTTTTATAGGAAATTTTTCAAAAATTTATATTTTTTATAGGAAGTTATTCAAATGTTTTGAAAAATTTCCTATAAAAATAGGAAGATTTTTCAAAAGTTAAGTATTTCTATAGGAAATTTTTCAAAAGTTTCTTATTTTTATAGGAAATTTTTAAAAAATTTCCTGTTCTTATAGGAAATTTTTCAAAAATTTTTTATTTTTATGAGAAATTTTTTAAAAATTGCTTACTTTTATAGGACATTTTTAAAAATTACTTATTTTTATAGGAAAATTTTCAAAAATTTCTTATTTTTTTTTAGGAAATTTTTTAAAAATTTCTTATTTTTATGAGAAAATTTTCAAAAATTTCTTATTTTTATGAGAAATTTTTAAAAAAATTGTTATTTTTATAAGAAATTTTTAAAAAATGTCTTATTTTTATAGGAAATTTTTCAAAAATTTATATTTTTTATAGGAAGTTTTTCAAATGTTTTGAAAAATTTCCTATAAAAATGGGATAATTTTTCGAAAATTCCGTATTTATATAGGAAATTTGTCAAAAATTTCTTATTTTTATGAGAAATTTTTCAAATTTTTTTTATTTTTATGAAAAATTTTTTAAAAACTTCTTACTTTTATAGGAAATTTTTAAAAATTACTTATTCTTAGCGGAATTTTTAAAAAATGTCTTATGTTTACAAGAAACTTTTTATAAATTTCTTATTTTTATAGGAAATTTTTAAAAAATTTCCTGTTCTTATAGGAAATTTTTCAAAAATTTTTTATTTTTATGAGAAATTTTTTAAAAATTGCTTACTTTTATAGGACATTTTTAAAAATTACTTATTTTTATAGGAAAATTTTCAAAAATTTCTTATTTTTTTTAGGAAATTTTTCAAAAGTTTCTTATTTTTTCTTATTTATTTATTTTATTTTATTTTTAAAAAATGTCTTATTTTTATAGGAAATTTTTCAAAAATTTATATTTTTTATAGGAAGTTTTTCAAATGTTTTGAAAAATTTCCTATAAAAATGGGATAATTCTTCAAAAATTCCGTATTTATATAGGAAATTTTTCAAAAATTTTTTATTTTTATGAGAAATTTTTCAAAAATTCCTTATTTTTATGAGAAATTTGTCAAAAATTTCTTATTTTTATGAGAAATTTTTAAAAATTTTTTTATTTTTATGAAAAATTTTTTAAAAACTTCTTACTTTTATAGGAAATTTTTAAAAATTACTTATTCTTAGCGGAATTTTTAAAAAATGTCTTATGTTTACAAGAAATTTTTTATAAATTTCTTATTTTTATAGGAAATTTTTAAAAAATTTCTTATTTTTATAGGAAAATTTTCAAAAATTTCTTATTTTTTTTTGGAAATTTTTCAAAAATTTTTTATTTTTATGAGAAATTTTTTAAAAATTCCTTATTTTTATGAGAAATTTTTCAAAAATTTCTTATTTTTGCAGGAAAGTTTTCAAATTTTTTTAAAAAATTTCTTATTTTTATAGGATTTTTTTATATTAATACAAAATCATTCCATAAATTTCTTTTTTTTTATAGGAATTTTTTTAAAAATTTCGTTATTTTATAGGATATTTTTAAAAATTTCTTATCTTTATAGGAAATTTTAATTAAAATTTCTTATTTTTGTAGGAAGTTTTTAAAAAATTTATTGTTTTAATAGGAAATTTTTATTAAAATTTCTTAATTTTATAGAATTTTTTTTTAAATTTCATATTTTTATAGGAAATTATTCAAAAATTTTCTATTTTTATAGGAAAATTTTCAAAAATTTCCTATTTGTAAAGGAAATTTTTCAAGAACTTCCTTTTTTTATAGGAAATTTTCCAAAAACTTCCTATTTTTTAGGAAATTTTTGTGAAGTTTCCTATTTTTATAGGAAATTTTTGAAAAATTTCCTATTGTTTTAGATATTTTTCAAATTTACTATTCTTTTTTATGAAATTTTTCAATAATTTCCTATTTTTTAAGAAATTTTTAAAAAATTTCCTATTTTTTTTAGGAATTATGTCAAAAATTTCCATTTTTTTTAAGAAAATTTTAAAAAATGTCCTATTTTTTAAAGAAATTTTTCAAAAATTTCCTATTTTTTTAAGAATTTAAAATTTCCTATTTTTATAGGAAAGTTTTCAAAAATTTCCTATTTTTATAGGAAATTTTTCAAAAATTTCTTATTTTTATAGGAAAATTTTCAAAAATTTGTTATTTGTATAAAAATTTTTTTATGTTTTATAGCAAATCTTGTAAAAGTTTTTAATGTTTTCTTGGATATTTTATAAAAATTTCTTTTTTTCATCGGAAATTTTTCAAAAACTTCTTATTTTTATAGGAAATTTTTGAAAAAATTTCTTACTTTGACAGAAAATTTTTAAAAAATTTCTCACATGTATAGAAAATTTTTCAAAACTTTCTTATTATAATTGAAAACTTTTAAAAAATATCTTATTTTTATAAGATTTTTTTTTTTTAATGTTTAATTTTTATACGAAATTTTTAATTTTTGAAAAATTATTTTTATAGATTTTTTTTAATATATTTTTTTTTTTGCAGAAAATTTTTAAAAAATTTCCCTGTTTTTTATAAAAAATGTTTAAGGAAAGTTTACCAAAAATTTTATATTGGTAAATCTACAAAATTTTTCCCTTACCTGTAATTTATTTTGCAAACAAAAACTACATATATTTCTCTATTTTATTGTTAGCAATAAGCACATTGACAAAGTCATCATAATACAAATATATGACAACACATATTTTACACAAATCTGAACACAATCATACACTTTCACATGTATTTCAAAATCTATAAGTTAAGAGAATTTCATTTTTGTGGATTTCTAGTTACATTAATGGACTCAAACAGCTGAGGTTTACATTTTTCTTAAATTTTCTTTACAACAATAAAGATATCTGTAGAATATATAAAAATACATTGAAAGACACGCACATATATAAACACTCACACAGATACATATGCAGTTAGTTCAATCACACAGAATGCACCTTTTTGGCTTTGTAAGCAGAATTGCATTTGGTTTATCGGTGCGTATGAGTGATGTTAAAACCAGGTTCTCTGCTGTTGCCATATTACTTATACGTATGTGTATGTATGTAAGTATGTGTGTGTGTGGATTATTTATCCTCATGATGGAAGTTTTTTTTCCCCATTACATTCCATATTTGTCTCATTGTTGCACGATAGATTTTCTGCAACATTTTCAAGAAATTTCTGTAAGTATGAAAGCGTGCGTGTTTTATTTCTAGATTCGTGCATCTATATCTTCTTTATTTCCTATTATGGATTGTATATGGTTTATTTTTGTAGCAATTTAAAAAAAAAATAATATTGAAATAAAATAAAATGAATTGTACTGATAAACATTTGAGACATATTAAGAAAAGCAATTTCTGCTTATCTCTCATTTTTACTTAAGAAAACTATATTTGTGCTTATTTATGTTTAAGTGTATGAGTATTGGATTTCCTTATTTGACTTAGTAATAGAAAGGGAAGACAAATTGAATATTTACATTAGGGTATTTTATTTAAAAACTTGATTCCTTTTTCATAGAAGAACTTTTTTCTATGAATCCCTGTTTTTCACATGAAATTTTTCAAAAATTGCATTTTGTAAAGAAAATTTGTCTAAAGTACACAATTTTCTAATATAAAACTTAAAAAGATGGTTAATTCTAAAAGATAAACAATAGTTTTTTTTGCGAAAGCAAAATTTATAGACAAAATATAGAAGTCATCCCTCTATTTGCTAAAAAACGAACACCCTAATATACATGTAAGTGTGTGCGAATTTTACATTATGTTGGAAAAATAAAATCTGATTGGTTTTCCTATTTGTAATACTTATGACATTATCTAGTGCACGTATCTCATTAAAGGGTAAGATTTGGTATATGTTTAGCACAATTGAAACTAAAGTGATAGCAATTGTCATAAAATATGTTTTAAATAAGTTTTATAAATAGAAGTATAAGCTCCATATATTCAGAAATGTGAAACCACTTTTTCTGAATTATTAGTATTTATTAGGCTGTTAAATAATTAGGTTTTTATAACCACCTTCAAAAAAATTACGGGTATATTGAGATTGTCATTATGTTTGTTATTTCCATAATATTGGCTCCAAAACCAAAATTTAAGTATATTCTAAATACTTATGAAATGCAAAGACAATTCAGTGATGTCCGTCTGTCTGTTGTCGACACGATAACGCCTAAACGAAAGGAGCTAGGTCACCTAGATTTGGCAAGAGTATTCTTCATTTCTTGAAAAATTTTGGTATTAAAATTGGACGAAATCTCTTTACATTTGGCTATAGCGGCATAACCGTATAACCCGTTTAGCCATAATATATCGGTCTATATTTGACAATAGCTTTCATATCAAAACCTCTTCCCGGAGTATATTGAGATTGTCATTCCGTTTGTAATTTCCTTAACACTGGCTCAAAAACCAAAATTTATGTATATTCTGAATCCTTATGGAAATCAAAGGCGATTGAGCGATGTCAATTTGCCTGTCCATATGTCTGTCTGTTGTCGGCATAATAAAACCTTAACGAAAGTATATAGGTCACAGAAATTTGACACACATATTCTTCATTTCTTCGAAAGTTTTGGTATTGAAATTGGGCGAAATAGGTTTTCATTTGACCATAGCTCCCGTACAACTTCGCATAAGCCAATTGGTTATTCGCTACTAAATGACAAACTATAAAAGATATGTTGATAAAATTTAGCACAGAGAAGTTTTACAAGCTCGTTTTTTAGCGTGTAATATTTCATCCAAATCGGTTCACATTTAACTATAGCTCCCATATAAAACACTAAATTGCACTTAAAATACACTTTAACGCGAATAAATCTTATATCTCTAACGATTTTATAAAAATTTATACACTAGGTACCTTTTTTGCCGTATAGATCGAATATGGAGAGATTTTTGGAAGTTTTACTGCTAAGGGGGTAAAAACGGGTAAAAAGGGGAAAAATCGAAAACATTATATCCCCTAAAGTAATAGGTATAGAAACAAAATTACGTTTTGAACAGCTATGAAAAAAAGCGGTGTTTGGTACTTTTTTTTAAACTATGTCCGATAGAGGGTAAAAAAGGCTGAAAATAGTTTTTTTGGTACTTTTTTAACCCACTCTTATTTTTTAAACCCTAGAACATCGAAAGGAACTTTGTATTAAAGTCAATAGATGTGAATAAAATATTAAACACGTATTTGGTACTTTTTTTTGATTTTGGGGTTAAAATGGGTAAAAAAGGGTTAATATGATAACTTAACATCTCAAAAAGTAATATGAATAGGAACATTATGTTAACTGCCTTTAAATAACATTTACCAAATTCAATTGGTACCAAAGAAGTGCCAAATATGCATATGGAACTTTTTTTGAAATTGGGGGATAAAAAGGGGGAAAAAGTAGTAACATTATAACTTTTAAACAAATGAATTGTAAACTGTGCATTTCATCATGCTATGATCTTTGGCAAAAATGTAGCGCATAAGCCGGCGGAGTTTTCTTAGTTGGTGTTAACAATTTCCGACAGGTGGCGCTACTGAAAATTACTCAAAGTGAGTTAAATCGAAAACTGTGTATTTGATCATGCTTTGGTCTTTAGCAAAGTTGTTGTATATGAGCCGACAAAGGTGTCATAGTTCGTATGAAGAAATTTCGACAGGTGGCGCCACTGAAATTTACTCAAAGTCAATTAAATCGTAAGATCTACACTTAATCATGCTATGATCTTTAGCAAAGTTGTTGCCGATAAGCGGACGAAGGTTTATTAATTTGTATGGCCACAGACTCAAAATGAATTAAATCGTAAACTATGCATTTGATCAGGCTATAATCTTTAGCAAAGTTATTGCGCATGAGCCGACGGAGGTTTCTGTTTGTACGACCAATTTCCAAAATTATTCAAAAACTATGCAAAGTACGTAAACTATGTGTTGATCGGACAAAATAAATCAAATAATTCAAAATTAACTGAATATTTATGTAATGCCTTTCCTTTAAATTTATTTTTTTTAGTACTTTAAAACTAAAATATATGAAAACTTTAAAATTTGCTCCGAGCAAGGCTCGATCAACCAGGTACTGATAAACTATACCAGCAATGGTCAGTACAAAAAAGTCTTATGTCAATGCTAGCCAGCGTGCAAATTTTTATCGTAATCGTTCACCATTTGACCATATCTCCCATATAAAAACTTACGGAATCACAAAACTACCAAAAAGATAGGGGGTTTGTATCCGTTTGTCCATCAAATGAAATCGCAATAGCGCCTTCAGAAAAGTGCTACAGGGACAAAATTAAAAAAAAAAGTATTTTCGATATCTTGAAAAAGTTATGTGCTGTAAATACGCCAAATCGGTTTACATTTAGTTAGAGCTCTCATATAACCCCGCCGCGGGAATCACATTAATGCTGATGAATTGAATGCAATTGTAATAGCTATGACGACTAAATTAAGAGCAAAGAGGTTTTATGCAACTAATGGTCAGTATATCAAATTCTACAGGACTCGGTCCATATTTGACCATATCTCTCATATAAAAACCACTCCCAGAAACCACTAAAACGCCACACTATGGTATTTCTGCTGCAAAAAGACCATTTTTTGACTATCACTTTTTAAAAACCTAATAATGCCATTTTATAGAGAAGAATCTGGGAATGAAAAATCTGCATTTGGCTGTTTTCTTTGGAGAAAAAGTCAGTTAGCTCGGTTTACCTCCGTGCTCTCAGTATAATGAAATGAAAGGCAAAAGCCTTTTCTTTCGAATAAGCTAAACAAATTCATCAACTTTTGTCAACCTTTTGAAAAAATCTAAATTTAGTACAAAAAGTAAGGAATATTGCTTATAATAAAAAAGCATTGCATACCTTCAGGCTTAAATTTTAAATCAAATTGCAGTTATTAATCCTAACATTAGTTTAAATTACATTATCTTGAGATTTACGAGGTACTGCTAGTAGTCCACTGATTAAAATAAAAATTAGTAGAGTTCTTTCTTGGATCGAATAAGAGGCATGTGACGAATTTCACTAAATTTTATTAAGAAGTTCGCCCTATTCATTGAGAATAAAAATACATGATACCAAGGGTTTCAACGGATACAAAGCTACTTTAACCGAATGTAGTCCAAAGATTTTACCAACAATACAAATTAGCTAAACAATTTTTTTTTAAATTTGGTCACCATTTCGAATTAGCTGCATCCTCGTAGATATATGTGATAATATTTTAAATTTAACACAACTTGATGGCCGAATATAACACTCTTACTTGTTTAACTAAACAAAAGTAAGACTTATAATTTGAACACCCTATATTTATTTCAATCGCCAATTTAGTATTTAATGCTTTATATTTCTCTTCTTTTTTCAAGGTTTTCGACTGTAAAAATCACATACGTGTCATACAGAGAATGCAGGGCAATCGACTTTACGTCTGTGGTACAAATGCCCACAATCCCAAGGATTATGTTATTTATGTAAGTATAACATTTTTATAAAAAGAATTAAGTCTATGATCGCTCATCGAGTTAAAGTTTAAGAGTAAATTTTTATGGGGAAATAGGTTCTTTTTGTTATTTGCAAAGTTTTAACCAAAAATAATAAAGTTTTGCTAGAGTCAATAATGTTATGTTATAGAAAACTAACACAGCTTTATTTCAAATGGTCAAAGACAAAAATCCATGAAGTGGTTTTGGAGTTATTACATTTTTAAACAGAAAATTCATGTCCCTGAAAGCGCGCCTAATGATATGCACCAAATATTTTATTTGTAAAAAAAAACATTCCGGATTTATCATTTACTAGCTTGTTAGTTCTAGATGGTTTAGTGTTGTTAATATATGATCGAATTTACTTAGTTTTTTTTTCTCAGGTCGCACTGTGGTTTGAACCTAAAAAAAGTGGTAATAAATCTGTATCTTCTAAATTGACTAATTCTAAGTCTGATTGCTTTCTAAATTTTGGATTTATAAATCATTCAATTATTGTCTAAAATGGTTGATATTTTGGAAAGAGCTTGAAGAAGCAAAAAAAAAACATGCTAGCTTTGCTATAATAACTGTTATGCGTTTTTAATTTCATATATTTCAAAAATAAAAAAAAATATTTGTCTCTTCGACTTTTTTTAGTTTTTGACCCATTGTGTAACCCATTGTGTTTGATATTAATAATATTTTTCGCTGATCGAAAAAGTGTTTTTTTTTTCAAAAAGGGAAGAAGTTTCTTATTAAAATTTAATATATTATTATATATTCGTAGGGAATGGGATAATTTTAAAACAAAGTCAGTGAAGCATTCCCTTTACGTACAGTATATACATATATATATCAGGATGTCCCAAAAAAACTGAAAGTCGTTGCACCAAAAGACAAAGTTGAAATAAAAAGTTTCATTCAGATCAGATATCGGGAAAGCGTGCCGACTTAACGGCAAAGCTTAGACATCCCAGTTATATGGGAAAACTGAGGAGTTTCTTTAGGTTTCTTCAAAATGTTTCTACTTAGTATATGTTTTTAAATACATTTTTAACAGCATGCTACAGATAACAAAATCAGCTTTTCAATGAGATATAAGACATTAATATCGGTTAAAAGGTTTTCTAATCATTAAGGGTTTCCCAAAATATTATACTTCGATAAGATTAAAATTTTAAAAAGTTTGACTGGTTTTACTTTTTTGAGACCTCAAGATATTTAATTATAAATTTTTGTTGCAATGGGATAACGTTAAGTCACTTTTCCACAAGACGAAAAAATATTTTTTTTTCATATCGTTTTCAAAACTCCTTTTTTTGATTTTTAAAATTTTAAAAAGTTTGACTGGTTTTACTTTTTTGAGACCTCAAGATATTTAATTATAAATTTTTGTTGCAATGGGATAACGTTAAGTCACTTTTCCACAAGACGAAAAAATATTTTTTTTTCATATCGTTTTCAAAACTCCTTTTTTTGATTTTTTTTAATAGTTTGTTAAACGAATTCGAAAGGACTAAAAAAAAGTTCCAGAGTGTTAGTAAAAACACCCTGCAGATTAGTGCAAAGAAAGAGTTAAATTGATATCTCTAACGGCTTAGCCGTACCTGCGACTTAAATTCAAAGGATTTGGACAAAAACCCAATTTTTCACCCAAGTTATAAAAAAACCAGGTGAATTGTTATATATTAGCAGTTTTTATAAAAAGAACTATATTTTTTATTGTCTCGATGGGTAGAAATATTCATATATGTGAACTTTGGTTAAAAGGATGTCATTAACCCTATTATTACCAGGGTGAAAAGTAAAATTTTTAAAATATTAAATTTCTTCAAAATAGGTACTAAAAACTACATGTTTTTATTATTATATTTTAATAAATAAATTCAACAAATCGTTCAAAGAAGCTTTTAATTACATTTTTATAAAAATTAATCCTTGCGTACCCACAGGCTGAAAATGGTTCTAGTTTTGAACTGACAAATAACTACTGTATAATATGCGTCTAAAGCATAATTCCAAAAGCTTCTTTCTATCATATTTTTATTAAATTAATCCTCAACTATCCAGGGGAAAATTTAACTTGTATAAAAGATTTACTTTTACTTTTTAAAAGAAATTTTTCAAAAATTTACTTTTTATCGAACATTTTTCAAAAATTTACTTTTTAAAAGAAATTTTTCAAAAATTTACTTTTTATAGAAAATTTTTCAAAAATTTCGGATATTTTTAAAATTCTACTCTATTTTTTGACTCATTGACAGGGAGCTACTTTTTAACTCCGGCTCCGAACGGCAAATGTATTAGTTGGAAAGTAGTAGCCTAATACTTAATAACCTGTGGCTAGCTGAGTTATGTGGTGAACCGCCGTTTTTTTGAATTTTCTTTTCAAGTGGGTCTCGCCGGGGATCGAACTTGGGACCTCTGGTATGCTAGGCGGATGTCTAACCTGCTTTACCACAGCGGTTGACGTACAGTATTGAACGAAATTTGTCTAATTTTTAAGAAAATGTTAGTGTTTTCTAGCATTTTACAAAAAAGTAAAGCCGATTTTGCAAGTTTCTGAAATGCAGTTATAAAGTCCCAAATATTCTCTTTAGATTTCAAAAATAAAAATTATAGCGAATTAATAAATTAATCTAGAAAATTGAATTTTATAAAAAATGACAATTTTCTATATACCATAGTTTTAATTGCAAAAAAGGTCAAGTGTGTTTTTTTTTTAATTTTTTTTAACAATGAAATAAACTTTATAACTGTAAAAAATTATTTACCTATGTATAGTTTTTCAGAAATTCCAAATCAACAGACTCTAGTTTATGTGGTATTTGTAAGACTGTCCCATGTCTTGCTATTTCGTCTGCTCTAAAGTTCATTGGTATGTGCCTGTGATCAAGCAACCAAATGCGTAAGTTGAAAATTGATCACTGATGGTTATACTTTGGATTCCATTTATCACAGGCTGTGAAAAAATGAAGCAATATTTTATTCATCGTCACAAATGTTGGATTTTTAACGATAGAAATGCTCCAAATACTGTTCAAAACTATAATTTTATTATTGGTTAACCCCTTGACGTATCAATTAAAGCAACGAAGTTCGCTTCCAACTGTTCGAACACAACTTGCACTAAACAAACCAGTTTTGAGGCTTAAGAACAGTCGCAAAACGAGTCAGACTCGTGATAATCATGTTCGGCACAGAAATTGTGCCACGAGTCAGACTCGTGAGAATACGTCAAGGAGTTAATTGTAAGATCTCGCTTCATTTACCTTGAAAAGAGCTTTCCCAAATATTTATATATGATATGTTTAACACGTTTCTCTGATATTTTTATACCCTTCACCAATAGGTGAAAGGGTATTATAAGTTTGTGATTCCGTTTGTAATTTTTTTATTAGTGATCGTAGACCCCATAAAAATTATACCGATCGACTCAGAATCGGGAGGAGAATCGAACGCTATTAAATTTCATTAAAATCGGTTTTTAAAAACCGAAAATATCGACAAAATACCAAAAATTAGACGAAAATTTTAAAATTTTTGATTAAAACACACTTTTAAATAACAAGAGAAAAAAGATACTCCTGGTGTACATGTGATAATATGTTATACATCAGATTGTAGGAAATAGTTTCCCAAAGCACTCTGTAAAATTTTATCAAAATCGGTCCATAAACAACTGAGATATCGCCAAAACACTGAATTTGATGTATCGCAAATTGCCCAAAGTTCGCATTAGAGAATGTTTGTTGAAAAAATGAAATGCAGAAATAGGAAAAACCATCCTCCTTTAGCACGGACCTACATAAATTTTATATCAGATTTTAGGAAATTCCCCCGCCAAGCATGTTATTAAATTTTATCAAAAGCGGTCCATAAACAATTGAGATATCGCAATAACACTACATTTGATGTACAGCAAATTGCCCAAAGTACGTGTCTAAGAAATTTTGTTTACATTTTGTAAGTATTGTTTCAGCGATATCTCAGGTGTTTATGGACCGATTGTGATGAAATTTGACATCGTTCTTTGTGTGAGGATTTTCTAAAATCTATACTCCACAAATCTGATTACGAATACCATTCAAATTGTACCGATCAACTCAGAATCGGCAGGAGAATCGATTTCGCGACCTCCGTCCGTCCGTCTGTTTGTCTGTCTGTCCGTCCGTCTGTTTATTTGTCCGTCCGTCTACCTGTCTGTAATTTTTTCTGTTGTAGTCAAGTTTTTGGAGCTCCTGTTTTGTCGTGTGTTTATTTTGATGAAATTTAATAGCGTCCTTCGCAGGGGATTACCTAAATCCTGATGCATTCGGTAATCTGTGGTAGATATAATTTAGCGTTTAAGCAATGGTGTTTTGATCGACAATGATAAAATTCAGGGTGGGACAATATCCTAAAATTTTGTGTAAAATCCTGGAGCTCCACAAATCTGATTTTAGCAGACAGACACTCTGCATTAATCTTAATTTTGTGTCTGACTTTTGAACATTATGATAACATTTGAGAATGTATTATATATCAAATTATAGGTAATCTTCCTAGGAAGTACAAAAATGCAGCTGACTACATGATATCCGTTCAAAACCTACATATGTACGTAAGTATCTCACATATCAACGAAAATTAAAATTTTTTAATTGCAATTGGGAGAAATCCGTTCACGTTTGACAATTGATCCCGTATAACTTCGCCTAAGATACGATGATGACATTTAGTATAAAGACGTTGTACAATATTGATAATCAGGGCGATAGCGCCTAAAATAAACTTTCTAGAGGGACAACATTTGATAAAAGTATTTCTGATCTCTTGAAAAGTTCGATATTGAAAATGGGCGAGCTCTATTCACATTTAGTGAAATCTCCCATATAACCCCGACCGGGAATCGATTTAATGCTGATAAATTAAACCACATTAAAATTGCACAAGGAACTAGAGCAAAACTTTCCAAACATCAATCGGGCAGATCGAAAGAACAATACATTCCAAATATTATTGATGAAGTGTTCATTTTAATTAATTAACTAACTTCAGATTAATAAGTAAATCTTTAATAACTTTTCCGACAAAGCTGATATCCATCCATTCAAAAGCTACATATTTCACGTATGTATCTAAAACTAAGAGTGTATACCCTATAATTTTAAGGCTTATCATTGTTAAAGCTTTGACCTAAATCAGTCCGCTAACTTCAGAGTTTTACATAACTAATCAAGAACTTTTACTAGTTGGATAATTTGTACGAATTAAAGTGCACAACCCTCACTGGGCACAGCGTTTTTGTGTTGCATGCCAGAATATTTAAACTTCATCAAATCGATGTGCTATTGCAAATGTAAGGGCATCTACATTTTGAAGCATCTTTTCTGCATGGTTTATCTGGTCTATCGAACTTTATTAAATGTTCGTAAAATATGTGTCTATTTTATTTCGAAGCTACTGGCTGGCTTAAATACGCATTCTCTACTTGTAGTCTAGTAATCATTATCTTTCACAAAGGGACCACTTTAGAACCCAAGTGAAGCTTCCCTAGACATCAGCCACCTGCCCAACCTAACCTTTGGGTGCATAACTATTCTAGATGATGATGCCATCCAAAAGCTTTTCTTTTTCCGACTCTTAATTTTAAAGACTCTTTGCATATAATACTAGTATAACCAAATTTTGCTAGGAATTACATTAAGTACTTTTGCAACACCATTGGTGAAGGGTATCCAAGATTCGGCAAAGCCGAATATACCACTCTTACTTGTTTTAGAAACAGTTTTTTTTTTTTTTTGGTAAATCTTGTTTCGAGCGTTTTCATGAGAAATGAAACATTCTTTCGGTCCCGTACCATAAGGTTTTCCTTTATCCAGAAATTAAGACTTCAATGATACTTCTATCACAACTCCATTTATTTATAATTCTTATAAATGCATTTATGCCAGTGTAATACTACCTTCAGAAATATTCTTGTCTTCAGTAAAATATAAAAACTATCTTCAGAAAAACACTCAGAATTTTTTCAATCATTTCGGTTTAACTCAGCATTAAATGTTATTTTCTACTTTAAGACTTTATACAAACTTTGCTTATTGTTAGTCCTAAACCCAGTTGTTGTCTCTTGAAAATCTATACTATTTTCCAAACGATAAGCAAAACACTTCAGAAAAAAAATTCAACTTATTTCAAGATTTTCTAGAAAAACACAATATGTTGCAAAGCATCAAAAAAGAATGAAAAAAAAAACGACCTACAAAATACATATGATTTGGCAAAAAAAAAAGGGGGAAGTTTTTTTTCTTTTTTTATATATTTCTTTTATGCTCCTCAAGCATCTTAAGTTGAGTTAAGCTAAGATAGCAATCGGAATTTAGACACAATGTTGAAAGAATTGAAACTGGTAGCATATTTTCTTTCAATTGACACATATTCTCGTTGCAAATACTTTTAGTTTTGCTTGTCCTCCTTGGGAATTTAACTTTTTACATATGTTTGCATACTCGTATTTACTATGTATTTATCGGGTGATTTTTTAAGGAGCTTTCGAATTTTTAAAATTCAAGAAATGTATTAAATTTATGAAGTCTTTTTTTTTTGTATGGGCAGGGCAAAATGATCTATATAATTCAGAGCATTTTTCGGGATAAAATGTTCATCGACTATCTTGAAAACTGAAAAGCTTTGAAAGCGACTTATATATAGGGGTATAGGAGCGCCTAAGGGTTAAAATGGTGAACAAACGGAACCATTAAAAAACTGTGCTTTTTCGATAAAATGCAAAATTACGAGAACTGAAAGATCTTCAGCCCAAATAGGACAATTTTACTTGTTTACGCAATGACCATAAATGGGTTTCGTTCTGAACCTTGTGAAAAAATTTTGATAGTAAAATTAAAAAAAATAAAAGCGTTATTATATATGATGATGTTATTTTGAAAGTGGAATAAGTCCACATTCCAAAAAATTGTGATAATGATGGGGAAAGGTTCTGAAATTGTGGATCTTACTAGGCGAAAAATAATTAATTTTATATTTTCAAAACTTTCAAAAATATTGACAGTCAAACATTTTGTAGTTAACGATGAGATACAAATTTTTATTTTGAAAGTAGAAAATTTAGTTTTTATAGAAAAAAATTGACTTTTTAAAGAAAATTTTTCAAAAATTTACTTTTTATAGGAAATTTTTCAAAAACTTACTTTTTATAGGAAATTTTTCTAAAATATACTTTTTATAAGAAATTTTTCAAAAATATAATTTTTATAGGAAATTTTTCAATAATTTACTTTTTATATGACTATTTTGTTATTTTTTGAAATTTTTCAATAATTTACTTTTTATAGGAAATTTTTCAATTATTTTATTTTTTATAGGAAATTTTTAAAAAATTTACTTTTTATAGGAAATTTTTCAAAAACTTACTTTTTATAGAAAAAAGTTTACTTTTTATAGAAAAAAGTTTACTTTTCAAAGAAAATTTTTAAAAAATTTACTTTTTATAGGAAATTTTTCAAAAATTTACTTTTTATAGGAAATTTTTCAAAAATTTACTTTTTATAGGAAATTTTAAAAAAAAAATTCCTTTTTATAGGAAATTTTTCAAAAACTTACTTTTTATAGGAAATTTTTCAAAAATATACTTTTTATAGAAAATTTTTCAATAATTTACTTTTTATAGGACTATTTTGTTATTTTTTTAAATTTTTCAAAAACTTATTTTTTATTGGAAATTTTTCAAAAATTTACTTTTTATAGGAAATTTTTCAAAAAATTACTTTTTATAGAAAATTTTTCAAAAACTTACTTTTTATAGGAAATATTTCAAAAACTTACTTTTTATAGGAAATTTTTCAAAAATTTACTTTTTATTGAAAATTTTTCAAAAATTTACTTTTTATAGGAAATTTTTCAAAAACTTACTTTTTATAGGAAATTTTTCAAAAATATACTTTTTATAGAAAATTTTTCAATAATTTACTTTTTATAGGACTATTTTGTTATTTTTTGAAATTTTTCAATAATTTACTTTTTATAAAAAGTAAATTTTTAAAAAATTGCCTATAAAAAGAAATTTTTCAAAAACTTACTTTTTATAGGAAATTTTTCAAAATATACTTTTTATAGAAAATTTTTCAATAATTTACTTTTTATAAAAAGTAAATTTTTGAAAATTTCCCTATAAAAAGAAATTTTTCAAAAACTTACTTTTTATAGGAAATTTTCCAAAAACTTACTTTTTATAGGAAATTTTTCAATAATTTACTTTTGATAGGAAATTTTTCAATAATTTACTTTTTATAGGAAATCTTTCAAAAATTTACTTTTTATAGGAAATCTTTCAAAAATTTACTTTTTATAGGAAATTTTTCAAAAATTTACTTTTTATAGGAAATTTTTCAAAAATTTACTTTTTATAGAAAATTTTTCAAAAATTTACTTTTTATAGGAAATTTTTCAAAAATTTACTTTTTATAGCAAATTTTTCAAAAATTTACTTTTTATAGGAAATTTTTCAAAAACTTACTTTTTATAGGAAATTTTTCAAAAACTTACTTTTTATAGGAAATTTTTCAAAAATATACTTTTTATAGGAAATTTTTCAAAAATATACTTTTTATAGAAAATTTTTCAATAATTTACTTTTTATAGGAAATTTTTCAAAAATTTTTCAAAAATTTACTTTTTATAGGAAATTTTTCAAAAATTTACTTTTTATAGGAAATTTTTCAAAAATTTACTTTTTATAAAAAGTAAATTTTTCAAAAACTTACTTTTTATAGGAAATTTTTCAAAAATATACTTTTTATAGGAAATTTTTCAAAAATATACTTTTTATAGAAAATTTTTCAATAATTTACTTTTTATAGGAAATTTTTCAAAAATTTTTCAAAAATTTACTTTTTATAGGAAATTTTTCAAAAATTTACTTTTTATAAAAAGTAAATTTTTCAAAAACTTACTTTTTATAGGAAATTTTCCAAAAACTTACTTTTTATAGGAAATTTTTCAAAAATTTACTTTTTATAGGAAATTTTTCAAAAATTTACTTTTTATAGAAAATTTTTCAAAAATTTACTTTTTATAGGAAATTTTTCAAAAATTTACTTTTTATAGCAAATTTTTCAAAAATTTACTTTTTATAGGAAATTTTTCAAAAACTTACTTTTTATAGGAAATTTTTCAAAAATATACTTTTTATAGGAAATTTTTCAAAAATATACTTTTTATAGAAAATTTTTCAAAAATTTGCTTTTCATAGGAAATTTTTCAAAAATTTACTTTTTATAGGAAATTTTTCAAAAATTTACTTTTTATAGGAAATTTTTCAAAAATTTACTTTTTATAGGAAATTTTTCAAAAATTTACTTTTTATAGGAAATTTTTCAAAAATTTACTTTTTATAGGAAATTTTTCAAAAATTTACTTTTTATAGAAAATTTTTCAATAATTTACTTTTTTTTGAAATTTTTCAATAATATACTTTTTATAGAAAATTTTTCAAAAACTTACTTTTTATAGGAAATTTTTCAAAAATTTGCGTTTTATAGGATTTTTTTTTAGAAAATTTCCTTTTTATAAAAATTATGCTATGAAAAATATTTGCAAAATTTTATATTTTATATACATTTTTCAATTCAAAAGTAAACAGTTTTTTATTCAAAACCAAACATTCAAATTTTATTTATGTTGAAAACAGTTTAATTCCCATACATTTTTCAATTCAAAAAATGAATACTTTTAAATGTTTGTTTTGAAAATGGTATAAGTCCATTCAACCCGCTTAAAACGCATTTCCGAATGGTTTATATTAATTTATTTTTATGATAGAGAAAACTTGATAGGTTCTGACCAAAACCTTAGATTTAATTTACTAAAATTGGTCACCTATATTTTAAAAAAAAAACACTAAAACGCAAAACCCTTTATATCTTATATCTCAATTTAAAAAAAATGGGCTTAATCCACTTTCAAAATAAGGTCTTTATATATATATATATATTTAATATATAATTCCCCGACACCTTTTAACTCCGGGTCCGAACGGCAAATGCTGTAGTTAGAGAAGTTTTACATAGCCTAATACTCAATAACCAGTGGCTAGCTAAGTTATGAGGTGAACCGCCGCTTTTTTTAAACTTCATTTTTTTCAAGTGGGTCTGATCGGGGATTGAACTTGGAACCTCTGTTATGCTATACGGATGACTAATCTGCTATACCAGGGCGATTCACAAAGCGATATTATGTTATATTATAAATCAAACTAAACATGTTTGACCATAACATATTACACCAAAACAGCTGAGATAATCAGAAATCGCTTTACCAAAATTAAGTTTCTAAAAAAATCACCCGATATCTATTGAAAGACATGAATAAAAAATTTCTCTAAAAAATATAATGTTATCAAGTGACAACATTTCTATTACATTGATAAAACTAATAAATGAAATTTCCATATTTAAAGGGGGAAATTTTAACAACATTCCTTTATACATAAACATTAGGGTGGATCAATAAACAATGATTTTCAATTTAGTTTCTTCTGTATTAAAATTCCCATTTAGAGTAAACACTTAAATCTACAGAACAAAAATTATATCTTTCTAGGGCAAAGTCTTGAGGTGGCGCACAGTGGTATTTCTTCATACATCGAAGTACAAAAAATAGAAGGAGGGACCCTATAACGATGAGATTTTGCTCACTTGTTCAGTTTTACATAGATAAGAAAAATTAAAAAAAAAATTCGATTCCTTGGAGTACCTGCCTTGGGCCCCATTGTTTCAACTATTTTTATTTTCAATGTAAATATAAGCCGGAATTCTCAACAGAATTTGAAACGTCTATCAGTTTATCCAACAAAGAGCTCAACTAATTTTGGTTGAAATCCATCCACTCCTTGAGGTACCTGTTTTGGACCCCCATTTTTCACTTATTTTTCTTCTTAATATAAGCGCAAATTCGGCACATATCTATTGGTTGACCCAAAAAAGAGCTCTACTAATTTTAATTAAAAGCCGGACTTACACTAAAATTCAATTTGATTAAAACTTTACGCCTAAACGACTGCAACACTTTTTGCTTAAATTATGCATAGCAATTTACTTTGACCTTCAGAAAAATTTGAACTTTGTTACGATTTCAGTGAATTTTTTTTACTTCATCTAAAGAAGAGACTTTTACCTTTCACATGGTTATGGTGGGAGCACCGAGCAAAACCGATTCAACTTTTTTTGTCCAATGAAAAATAAAAACACTGAATTTTGTAGAGCCTTTTTAATTTCCTGATATCTCCTAAACTATATACGAGATTAAGATATTTTCTTTTGCCGACTTAAACCAAGGTTATGTATCTTAATTAAATCGACATCAAGATTAAAGCTATGAAACTATATTCGAGGCTTGAGCTACTGAGTTTGATGAAAAATTTCATAAATTTTCGTTTTAGAACATTAATCACTTGTCAATACCTTTTTTATAGAACATAATATAACTTTTTCT
Source organism: Stomorhina lunata (assembly GCA_933228675.1). Lineage (NCBI taxonomy): Eukaryota > Metazoa > Arthropoda > Insecta > Diptera > Rhiniidae > Stomorhina > Stomorhina lunata. The sequence goes on from OW121744.1 coordinate 48,064,191, forward strand.
TAATATCAATTATTGATCCTTAATACCTGAACTCTTCTCTAAAGAACCGCATCATTCGATTTTTTAAAAGCTGTGGTCAAAAAATATTTTTTTGGAGCAGAAATATCGGGTGGTTAAATTTCAAGGGCAGATGTTGATTTTGAATAAAACACAAACTATTTAGGAAATTATTGTAATTTTATTTTATTATGATGTATTGGTATTACTCAATTATGTATGGAACAAAATATCGGCCAAATGGGCGCCGCGACCACAGCGACACACCTCCATCCGATGGTCCAAATTTACGATGACCCTGAGGCAAAATGGAGGTTCTATGCCGTTAATGTGATGAATTATCTCATCCTTTAGCTCTTGAATTGTTGCTGGCTTATCGACATACACCTTTTCTTTCAAATAACCCCAAAGAAAAAAGTCCAAAGGTGTCAAATCACATGATCTTGGCGGCGAATTGACATCGCCATTACGTGAGATAACACGGCCATTGAATTTGTTGCGCAAAAGAGCCATTGTTTCGTTAGCTGTGTGGCAAGTGGCACAGTCCTGCTGAAACCACATATCGTCCACATCCATATCTTCAAATTTGGGCCATAAAAAGTTCGTTATCGTCTCACTATAGCGAACACCATTCACAGTAACTGCCTGACCGGCCTCAGATACACTATCGCGAACAGCAGCAATATTTTCTGCAGTACGAGCTGTACGAGCATGCACTGGTGTTCTCACATCTTCTACAGACCCGGTTTGCTCGAATTTTTCCACGATTTTTGCGATTGTACGCACATTTGGACGATCAAATTGACCAAAAAAATCACGAAGTGCACGATATGCATTTTGATTTGAACGGCCATTTTCATAATAAGTCTGGATAACTTTAACACGTTGTTGGATTGTGTATCTCTCCATGGTTCAAATTGAGTAAGTCTGAAATAGAGAAATGTCAAATAAAATTCGGAAAAAAACTTGGCGTTTAGGTGTGGTTCATATTCAACATCGGCCCTTACAATTTAACCACCCTTTACCATAGTGTAGCGCACAGGATTTAACCAAAAATCAATAAAATACTTTTATTGTATTTCCCCCGACTTATTTTTCATGAAATGCCTATGAATATGCAACAAAAAAATACGTTATATAAAAAAAAATTGCAAACTAAGGCATAATTAATCAGTACCTTTAAGAACTAAAGAGTTAAATTTTGTTTTATGCGAACACAGACAGTTTTAAAGGGCCGCCCGAGTCATTGGGTGGTACTAAGTTTGTTCTGGTCTGATTTTACCAAGTAACACGCATAATAGTTATGATGATACACGATTTAGAATATTGCTTTGGGTAACGCAGTTATATTTTTGGTAAAGCAGTTTGTATTTTTGTAGTTTGAAAATATATTAGTTGATGTAGGGGGTATTGGGTACAAAGTAACGGTTCTGATTGGTCTTAACTTGGTAAGCCAAGATTTATCTTGTTTATCTTTCATCTCAACTGTGGACACTAGAAGAGGACATTCGAAACTTCGATGGAAAGACGAAGTAGATATAAAAACTTGCAAAGTGTGGCCTACGAAATTGGAAAATATGAGCATAATATTGAATCGCATGGCGATATTTCAAAAAGTATTATTAGGAATTTTTAAATTTTAGCTTTTTGCAAACCATCCCCTGAAAGTTTTCAATATAACTATTGAATTACTACGAACATTATTCCGTGCAGCCGATTTTCTATTGTAGATAAACCAAAAAATCATGGTCAATTTTTCTATCCCTTAAAACCTAAGATATACCATGTTAAACATTTTGAAATAAAATTGTCCAAATTGGTCCAATCGTTCTCAACTGATTTAATTACCAACAAACACAAATAATATTTATTGATATCAGAGCCGTCCAGCTCTACAGCACAATGTGCGAACTTTTACAAAAGAGCTTTTGAGCTTTCACGCCGACACACTATGTATGAGCTATGTTTGTTCCGCTCACACTAACGTAAAATTGTCTTTGCAAAGTCAGAGCTGTTCTCTATTATATGAAGAATTCTAGAATATATGAAGATAAATTTAGTCTTTCAACACTAACCATTGGAGCTTTCAAAGCTGTTTACCACAGATCTGATTTATATAGAAAGATAATAAATGAAGCTTTTAAGCTTCTTGACCGATATCGTATTTAACTTTTCCGGGAAATTCTACTGTAAATGCTAACTCTACTTAAGATTGGCAAGATTTTAGAAAATATAATTTTTTGACCCACCCTAATACATATTGTATTTGTAAAGAATTTTTTGGGGGTAAAAAATTTGACAAAAAAAAAATGTTGTGCAAATTATTATGTTAAAAAGTGGTAAATTGCTTTGGAATAGCATTTATTATTTCTTTTTATAGTGTTTATATCTAAATCTGACATCAAATAGCTATAAGACTCTAAAAATGTTTTTCTTAAGAGGAGATTTTATTATACAATTTACACTTATTTTACTAAAGACTCAATGAGCTTTTATTGGTCCGAAGGAAAATGTGTATTTTATAAGATAAGAAATGAATGAAAGGACTTTATTAATTTCACGGTATAACAAAATATGTAATAATATAAGGAATAATGGAATTAAACTAAAGATTAAAAACATTTGAATACAAATGGTTTTGAAATCTTATCATAGGGAATCTTATACATGAATTAATTTTGCTATAAATAACACAGCACAACAAAATAAAAAAAATTTATGTGCTCTTAAAACCACTATGCAATTTTGATGTATCATGACTATCTTTGTACAAAAATGGTAAAATTTTTAAATTCTATGGATAGATTTTTTTAAATTTTTTGTTTTTAATTGTAATTTTTTTTAGACGTTTCTTCAAATAATTAATGATAACTCAAAAACAACTAGTCCGATATTATTAAAATAAAATCAGAAAAATTAAGATTTACATAGCCTTTAATTCGTCTATATATTGCGTTTCAATCGGATCAATAGTATCGGAGTTATAATAAAAAACTTAAGAAAAAAATATATTTTTTTACGTAAAGATGGCAAAAAATTTCGTTTTAAAAAAATCATGAAAAATCGAAAACGGCAAAAAAACTTCCAGATTTATTATTTTATCGCATAGCGACATATAATAGCAACAATATGAGATATCGACCATAAAAATCGATTGATTTTTTTCGAATTTATTCACAATTTAATAAATTCGCTCATTTTCACAAAATTTTAGTTTTTTGCTTGATATACGCATTATAGTGGGTTTTCAAATGTATGAAAAAAATAAATTTTCCAATTTCAAGGGGTGCATGTCGGATTATTGTGAGATTTGGTGAGAAACTTCCACCCACAAAATTTTAGTTGAATTGGACAACGTTAACACGTAGAGCATAGGCCCCAAATCTGAAAACTAGCGTTTAAATCGAAAAAATTGACAAATTTTCAGTTTTTGCAAAATTAAAGCTATTAATTCCCCTTTTGCAAAAAAGTGGATTCTGGTTCTCTTAGATTTTTTCAATAAGCTACATGTCTTTAAAATCGGTTAAACAGTTTTCGAGTTATTACAATTTTCACTGACAATTACATGTCCTTGAGGACTTGCCTAAGACAATTTACAAAAACATTTTACTTAGTTTACAATTTTTTATTTTTTTCTTTTTTAACTTACAATATACATGTAAACAATAAAATATAAAATTTCGCTATAATTGACTGATATCTTTCTATTACACAACGCAACAAAATAAAAAAAATAGATGCTTTTGAAACAACTATGGCACTCCTTGAAATTCTAAAATCTATTTTTTCACACATTTCAAAAACCCTGTATACGTTGATCAAGCAAAATTATAAAATTTTGTGAAAATAAGCGAATTTACTAAATTGTGAATAAATTCGAAAAAAATCAATCGATTTTTATGATCGACATCTCATTTTGTTACTATTATATGTCGCTATGCGATAAAATAATAAATCTGGAAGTTTTTTGCCGTTTTCGATTTTTCATGATTTTTTTAAAACGAAAATGTTTGCCATTTTTACATAAAAAATATATTTTTTTCTTAAATTTTTTATTATAACTCTGATACTATTGATCCGATTGAAACGCGATATATATACGAATCAAAGGCTATGTAAATCTTAATTTTTCTGATTTTATTTGAATAATATCCGATTATTAGCTTCTGAGTTATCATTAATTATGTGAAAAAGTGTTTACAAAAAATTAAAAAAAAACCTATCCATAGAATTTAAAAATTTAAAAATTTTTGTACCAACCCAGCAAAACTTTGGTAATGGCAAGTACTCTGATAACTGGTTACCTTGTAACGACTACAACATACCATCCGAATAAATAATAAGTTATTACAGAAGTACTTATTTGTAATTAAGATGGTAATTTAAACTGAATGGCCCCGGTTCAAATCCCACCAAGGGCAACAATTTTTTTTAGTTTTTTTTTTAATAAAAGAGTCTTTTTAAATGATTTTTGAATTTTAAGAACTTAAATATTATCTTCTGTAAAAAAAATTTGTAAAACTAACTCACGTTAATGAAAAAATACCATCATGAGTCAATTTTGATTATGTAGGGGATTTTGAATACCAAACACGATTCTAATTCATCCTTCATCTCAACTGTGGACACACACCTCCTCATGTTATCACCCGGGGAGCTAGTTTAACATAAGAGAAGATTTAAATTGTTTAAGTTTTAAAATAATTTTAAAAAATAATTACAAAAAATCGTATAAAAATATTTTTCCAAAAATTACAACAAAGCAAAAAAAAAGCAGGGAAAAACAAAGTTATTTTCACATGATTTTGGATCTAAAAATAAAAATTGTTTATATTAATTATAAGCTGCTAAGTTTTCAACATGTGAAGTAGCTCAGTGGAAGAGTCTCTGCCTAGCAGTCGGAGGGTCTGGGTTCGAGCCCCCATTTGATCAAAAAAAAATTTGTATTTCGTTTAAAAATATATGTTTTTTTAATAAAACAACAACAAAAAAGTTGTTGCTGTTGTTGTTGTTGCTTTCAAATTGCTTACCCAAGTCATTACTTTTCTGCAATTGGTAGGTACTTGCCTCCAATGACATCCCCATGTTAATGTAATGACTTAAACAGCGAATTAGTAAGTAGTTCGTGTTCAATAGTTTAACTGTTTAACTCATTATTTGGTAATGAAAAGTTTTACTGGGAAGGTAGCCATGATACATCAAACGTATATAGCGGTTACTAGAGCATATTTTTGCTGTTGCCCTGTGTAATAGATATATTAACAGCGTGAAAGGGTTAAATCAAACAAATTTATTATATTTCTTGTTTGCCTTTAAATCTTAATTGATCTCCGCTTATCCCTCTAAGCTTTCACTCTTTAAATACTAAACAAAAATATTTTGATTTTTGTTTAAAACCAACAATTCATATTCAAAACTAAAAAAAAATCTACTGCAAACATTTAAAAACTCTGAACAAACAAATACATTAACAATCTCTTTACAAGGCACGCATTTCCTGTAGCAATCGGAAACTAAAAGAGTTTTCCAACTATAAACTCAAGGATTATTTGTAAAACGTGCTAACATTTGCAAAAACTATAAACTAAACGATACAGAAAAAAATATAGAGAAAAAAAAACAGCACGAATAAAAAGTATTTAACAAACAGCAACAAACTAGCAAAAATAATAGTTAGAGGATACAGAAAAAAAACAATAGGAAAAAAATAGAAAAATCATGGCAACAAAACCCACAGTTTTTTTACACCATTTACTGCACTAATCGTTTAGCAAAGTGTTAAATACAAAAGCAAATAGAAAAACTGCAGCATTTGCTATTTATGCCCTAGTCTGGTATTTGGCACAAAAGAAAATGCACTAGATTTTCTTCTGAACAAAAAGCAAAAATATTCTTTTCTTAGAAAATATAAAGAAGACCATTAAGAAAAAAAAAAACAAATCTAACACCTAAAAAGAATTTAGTTGTTTGGAAAAAATTTAAATGATGATGTTAAAATAATGAAGATCTCTTTTTAACAAAACTTTTTATTTAAATATAAAAAAAGAAAGCCTTATTTAAGTTATTAATGATGTCTTAAACATATGAAAATCTTTGTCCAACACTCAATTTGAAATCATCTTCAATTTAACTATTTTGAGTGGATAAATTATTCTGCAATAATATTCAAGAGAAGTTGCTTTTTTAGGCTGTTATGTTACAAACGAGTCACGTGGTGTGGGTGGGGGCTTCTTTATCCCATCATTTGGGATTAAAGTGAAATTCAAGCTCCCTAAACAATGCAGCATTCTTCAAGCTGAAATTTCAGCTATTTATAGGGCGAGCAAGTGGCTCACGTACCACCGAGTATATCCCAACGATATTCGTTTCTGTACAGATAGTCTTGCCGCCATTCATTCCCTTTCATCGGTCTACACGACATCCGTTCTTACCCGTGAATGCCGGGCGTCTCTAAATGAGATGGCGAGACATTCCAACATTGAACTTTTCTGGGTACGTAGTCATAGTAATGTACCAGGTAACATCATAGCGGATAACCTAGCAAAAGATGGTGCTCTTCTTAGTCAAGAAAACACTGATCAATTCATAGGTATTCCGCTCTCAGCATGCAAATTGCTCATAAAGCAGTTTATTTTTAGGTCCGCACAGACCAACTGGTCCACAGAAAGTACCTGTACGATCTCCAGACTTACATGGCCAACTTACGACAGTAAGCGCTCTGCAATCCTGGTCAGCTTTTCGCGCCATAGACTTCGCACCCTTATTTCAGTACTCACAGGACACTGTCTTATAGGTATACATGCTAGAAGACTTAATCTTCAAAGCAATGACTACTGCAGAAGTTGTCACAATGCAGAGGAGGAAGAAACAATATCCCACTTCCTCTGTCACTGCCCAGCACTTGCTGAACTTAGAACCCTCCATCTAGGATTCCCATTTCTGCACGATCTATCAGAGATCTCGAACATCAATATTCGTAAAATAGGCTCTTTTATCGATGCATCTGGCTGGCTCTAACTGAGCCTCTTACTCTCGGTAGTTTTAAGAATTTAATTCTCTCTATCCTTGCAGGAATTACAAAGGGACCTATTTATGGACCCAAGTGAGGTGGACCTTACAGTCTGCATCCTGCCTAACCTAACCTAACCTAACCTAGGCTGTTATGTTTTTATCAACAATTTCCTAGAGAAAATTACTTTATCAAAAATTTTTCTATAGAAAATTTGTTATCGAAAATTTTTCCATAGAAACCTTTTTTTTATTGAAAATTTTTTCACAAAAAAATTTTTTATCAAACATTTTTCTAAAGAAAAATTTTTTTATCTATAATTTTCTATACAAAAATGTTACTAAAACTTTCTATAGAAAAATATTTCGAGTGGATAAATTATTTTGCAATCATATTCAAGAGATATTGCTCTGTCAATCTGTAGTTTTTTAGGCTGTTATATTTTTATCGAAAATTTTTCTACTGAAAAATGTTTTTATCGAAAAATTTTTTTATCGAAAATTTTTGTATCGACAATTTTTTATGTAAAATTTTTCTATAGAAAAATTTTTTTGTCAAAAATCTTCTATAGACAATTATCAAACAATTTTCAATAGAAAATTTTTATATTAAAATTTTTTTATAGAAAAATTTTTCTATAGAAAAATTTTCGATTAACAAATTTTTCTACAGAAAATTTTTCCAAAAATAAAGAAAAATTTTTCATAAATAAATTTTTAGTAGAAAACTTCTTATCAGAATATTTTCTATAGATAAATTTTTTATAAAAAAAATTTTCTATACACAAATTTTTTATCAACAAATTTTCTATACACAAATTTTTTATCAAAAAGTTTTTTATATAAAAATTTTCGATAAAAAAAATTTATAGAAAAATTTTCGATAAAAAAAATTTATAGAAAAATTTTCGATAAAAATTTTTGACAAATTTTCTATAGAAAAATTTTCGATAAAAATTTTTGACAAATTTTCTATAGAAAAATTTTTGACAAATTTTCTATAAAAAAATTTTCGATAAAAATTTTTGAGAAATTTTCTATAGAAAAATTTTCGATAAAAATTTTTTATAGAAAAATTTTCGATAAAAAAATGTTTCTATTTGCGATCAAAAATTTTTTCTATTGAAACAAAAAATTTTTCTAGAGAAAAATTTGAGACAACAAGTTTTTCTATAGAAAAATTTGCGATAAAAACATTTTTCTATAGAAAAATTTGCGATAAAAAAATGTTTCTATAAAAAAATTTTCGAACATTTTAGATAAAAAAAAATTTCGATTAAAAAATTTTTTTATATAACAATTTTGGAAAAAAAAAAGGTTTCTATAGAAATATTTTCGATAAAAAATTTTCTATAGCTAAGTTTCCGATAAAAAATTTTTCTATAGAAAAATTTTCGATAAAAAATTTTCAATGAAAAAATTTTTCTGTAGAAAAATGTTCGATAAAAAATATAATAAATAATAAATAATTGTAATAAATTGGGATTCTTAGTGCAATACACTACAGTAAAACTTTTTAATTTAGTGCAATACACTACAGTAAAAAAAAATTTCTGTAGAACAGTTTTTAATAAATAAATTTTCTGTAGAAAAAGTTTTGATAAAAAAAATTTCTATAGAAAAATTTTGTATCAAAAAATTTTCGATAAGATAATTTTTCTATAGAAAAATTTTCAATAAAAAAATTTTTCTATAGAAAAATTTTCTATAAAAAAATGTTCAATGAAAAAATTTTTCTGTAGAAAAATGTTCGATAAAAAAATTTTTCTGTAGAAAAAAAAATATAGATATAAATAATTTTATAAATTTTTCTATAAAAAAAAATTTTTTATTAAAAAATGTTTGTATAGAAAATTTTTCTTTAGAACTTTTTTTTCAAAAATTTGGCTACAAAAAATCAAAGATTTTTTGATTGAAAATTTTTGGAAAAAAAAAAAATATTTTTTATAGAAAAATATATTTTTATCGAAAACTTTTCTATAGAAAATTTTTTTTATCAAAAACCTTTCTACAGAAAATTTTTTTATCAAAACTTTTTCTACAGAAAATTATTTTATCCAAAATTTTTCTATAGAAAATTTTGTTATTGAAAACTTTCCTATTGAAAAATTTTTTATATCGAAAATTTTTTTATCGAAAATTTTCCTATAGAAAAATTTTTCTAAAGAAAATTTTTCGATAAAAAAATGTTTCTATAGAAAAATTTTCGATAAAATAATTTTCTACAGAAAAATTTTCGATATTAAAATTTTTCTATAGAAAAATTTTTCATAAATAAATTTTCTATAGAAATATTTTGTATTAGAAAATTTTCTATAAACAAATTTTTTATCAAAAAATTTTCTATTATTTCGATAAAAAAAATTTTTCTTTTTTCTATAGAAAAATTTTGGATAAACCTTCGATAAAAAAAAAAATTTTATCTATAAAAAATTTTGAATAGAAAAATTTTCTCTAGAAAAATTTTTATAAGAAAATTCTTTATAGGCAATTTTTTTATCAACAAATTTTCTACAGAAAAATTTTCAATAAAAAAATTTTTCTATAGAAAAATTTTCAATAAAAAAATTTTTCTATAGAAAAATTTTCAATAAAAAAATTTTTCTATAGAAAAATTTTCAATAAAAAAAATTTTCTATAGAAAAATTTTCAATAAAAAAATTTTTCTATAGAAAAATTTTCAATAAAAAAATTTTTCTATAGAAAAATTTTCAATAAAAAAATTTTTCTATAGAAAAATTTTCAATAAAAAAATTTTTCTATAGAAAAATTTTCAATAAAAAAATTTTTCTATAGAAAAATTTTCAATAAAAAAATGTTTCTATAGAAAAATTTTCAATAAAAAAATTTTTCTATAGAAAAATTTTCAATAAAAAAATTTTTCTATAGAAAAATTTTCAATAAAAAAATTTTTCTATAGAAAAATTTTCAATAAAAAAATTTTTCTATAGAAAAATTTTCAATAAAAAAATTTTTCTATAGAAAAATTTTCAATAAAAAAATTTTTCTATAGAAAAATTTTCAATAAAAAAATTTTTCTATAGAAAAATTTTCAATAAAAAAATTTTTCTATAGAAAAATTTTCAATAAAAAAGTTTTTCTATAGAAAAATTTTCATTAAAAAAGTTTTTCTATAGAAAAATTTTCATTAAAAAAAATTTTCTATAGAAAAATTTTCAATAAAAAATTTTTCTATAGAAAAATTTTCAATAAAAAAATTTTTCTATAGAAAAATTTTCAATAAAAAAATTTTTCTATAGAAAAATTTTCAATAAAAAAATTTTTCTATAGAAAAATTTTCAATAAAAAAATTTTTCTATAGAAAAATTTTCAATAAAAAAATTTTTCTATAGAAAAATTTTCAATAAAAAAATTTTTCTATAGAAAAATTTTCAATAAAAAAATTTTTCTATAGAAAAATTTTCAATAAAAAAATTTTTCTATAGAAAAATTTTCAATAAAAAAATTTTTCTATAGAAAAATTTTCAATAAAAAAATTTTTCTATAGAAAAATTTTCAATAAAAATATTTTTCTATAGAAAAATTTTCGCTAAAAAAAAAAAATTTTCTATAGAAAAATTTTCGATAAAAAAATTTTCGATAAAAAAATTTTTCTACAGAAAAATTTCGATAGAAAAATTTTCGATAAAAAAATTTTTCTATAGAAAAATTTTCGATAAAAAAATTTTTTCTATAGAAAAATTTTCGATAAAAAAAATTTTCTATAGAAAAATTTTCGATAAAAAAAATTTTTCTATAGAAAAATTTTCGATAAAAAAATTTTTTTATAGAAAAATTTTCGATAAAAAATATTTTTCTGTAGAAAATTTTTCGATAAAAAATATTTTTCTATAGAAAAATTTTCGATAAAAAAAATTTTTCTATATAAAAATTTTCGATAAAAAAAATTTTTCTATAGAAAAATTTTCGATAAAAAAATTTTTCTATAGAAAAATTTTCGATCAAAAAAATTTTTCTACAGAAAAATTTTTGATAAAAAAAATTTTTCTATGGAAAAATTTTCGATAGAAAAATTTTCAATAAAAAAATTTTTAAAAAGGTTTATCAAAATTTGGGACATCAAACATTTTATTAAAAAGTTTTACTGTAGTGTATTGCACTAAGAATCCCAATTTATTACAATTATTTATTATTGTAATAAATAGTTCTTTGATAAAACCAAAAAATGTTGGTGGGGAAACCTTTCCTCGACGCGTTTCGATGGTTGGTTAGACCATCTCATCAGGAGGATTATCCATAATTCTAGACAGAGCGAAAACCTCACATTATGTATAATTTGAGGGACTGAATAAATACGAATTTTTATTATTGTGTCCAACAAATATCAACATAAAGCTAAGATTATCATCCGAACAGAAACACACAAACATTTTTCAGTTTTATCATTTCTTTATTTCCCACACTTTTGTTGTTGCTTTGTTGGCGACTAAGACAAAAGTGCTATAAAGGGGGTTTAAAGAAAGATTTAAATAAACAAAAGTTTATTTTAAAGCTTGGCACATGTGCAGCCGTATATTTATTAAAAAGGTTTATCAAAATTTTTTCTATAAAAGAATTTTCAATAAAAAAATTTTTCTATAGAAAAATTTTCAATAAAAAAATTTTTCTGTAGAAAAATTTTCTATAAAAAAATTTTCGATAAAGAAATTTTTCTATAGAAAAATTTTCGATAAAAAAATTTTTCTATAAAAAAAATTTTTATTTTGTATAACGTGTTTAAAATAAAAAAATTTTCTAATATCTGATTTATTCTTTTCATTAAATTCTTAAAGTCTAATGCACAATATTTTAATAATTTTGTAATATAAAATATTTATTATATTTTCTTAACATTAAACCTTTCATTTCAGTCCAACTTAACGCATTTACCCCGCTCCGAATATGTAATGGGCATTGGTTTGGGCATTGCCAAGTGTCCTTATGATCCGTTGGACAACTCAACAGCAATTTATGTTGAAGAAGGTAATCCTAGTGGTTTGCCTGGTTTGGTAAGTAAATATTTTATATTAAGAAGATTTTCCTATAAACAATTTCATTTTCATACGCCACATTTAATACTCTTGATCTTGAGAATGTAAATAACTAGAAACGAAAAAAAAACAGATTTACATTTTTAGAATTGAGAAAGAAAAAAATATTGTAATAAATGCAAATATACATTTTTTTCTTATTATTTTTGCATTTGGTACATAAAACAAATATAAATTTTTATTTGAAGATATCAACAGTTTTTGCTGTTGGTTGCATAAGTTGAGTTAGGGTTGTTTGCTTATTTTGTACAATCTTTTACGTTTTGAAGATATTTTATTTATTTTCCATTTCCTTGAGTACACTTGTAATTTTTCTAAGTAATATTTGTGGTTTTATTTATTTAAAGCTACTTATTTACTTATTTTGCCATGAGATATAAAAAAAACAAATATCCTTGTCTTAATATTTTATGTGATTCGTTTTTATATTTTTTGTCTTCTACTTAAATATTAGACCTATTTGGGATAGATTTTATGTAAATAAAGAAGATTTGTATTTAAAATGTTTCGTTTTTTTAGACATTAACATTAACCCATTCATGCCAAGTATGGCCTTAAGGCAACATTACACAGTTTTGTAAAAACCGCAATTTTTTGCTTATAAAAATGACTTTAAGGTTATAAGGTTAGATAAGCTTAAATAAAAAGATTTCTAAATTTTGTGTCACTTGGGTCCTACATATGACCCTTTTATGGCACCAACAAGGATTAGATAAGTAATAACGATTTCTGGACTAGGAGTTTCTTCAGAACGACCCTTCATGTGAGTCGTATTAAGATATAGAATAACTAGGAGTAGGCAGCTCATACCACCAGCAGCCGGTGAATTTTTTTAATTTTCGTAAATACCACGATCATTAATAATCATTCAGTTGTAATTTGGATGTTAAGTTAACATTGTTAACAGAGTTGGTTAGACAAACACATAATATGCAAGAAACAAATCAAATTCAAATTTATAGTAATAAAATACATGGGTCGAGAGAACAAAGAAATATAATCTCGAAAATTGTTGCCATGCCACTATCGCTTTTGTAAACATTTTAAAATTTTTTAAAATATTAATAAATTCTAATATTAAACAATTTAAGATTTTTTAGATATTTTTGATTCAAAAAATTTTTGATAAAAACATTTTTCTATAGAAAAATTTTTGATAAAAATATTAAAAACAGGAGTAGAAAACTTTTTCTTTTTAAAAAGTTAGAACTACACATTGAAAAAATACCTATTTTAGTTAAAAGTATAAAAAAACGGCAACTCTGCCGTTTTTTATTTAAAAATATAGAAAATTATAGAAAATTTTTGATAACAAAATTTTCTATAGAAAATTTTTGATAACAAAATTTTCTATAGAAAACTTTTGATAACAAAATTTTCTATAGAAAACTTTTGATAACAAAATTTTTTTGATAACAAAATTTTCTATAGAAAACTTTTGATAACAAAATTTTCTATAGAAAACTTTTGATAACAAAATTTTCTATAGAAAACTTTTGATAATAAAATTTTTTATAGAAAATTTTTGATAACAAAATTTTCTATAGAAAACTTTTGATAACAAAATTTTTTTGATAACAAAATTTTCTATAGAAAACTTTTGATAACAAAATTTTCTATAGAAAACTTTTGATAACAAAATTTTCTATAGAAAACTTTTGGTAACAAAATTTTCTATAGAAAACTTTTGATAACAAAATTTTCTATAGAAAACTTTTGATAACAAAATTTTTTATAGAAAACTTTTGATAACAAAATTTTTTATAGAAAACTTTTGATTAAAAATTTTTATAGAAACATTTTTGATAAAAAAATGTCTATACAAAAATTTTTGATAAAAAAATTTTCTATAGAAAAATTTTTGACAAAAAAATTGTCTATAGAAAAATTTTTGATAAAAAAATTTTCTATAGAAAAATTTTTGATAAAAATATTAAAAACAGGAGTAGAAAACTTTTTCTTTTTAAAAAGTTAGAACTACACATTAAAAAAATACCTATTTTAGTTAAAAATATAAAAAATGACAACTCTGCCGTTTTTTATTAAAAATTTTCTATAGAAAAATTTTTGATAAAAAAATTTTTCTATAAAAAAATTTTTTTATAGAAAAATTATTCTATAAAAAAATTTTTTATAGAAAAATTTTTGATAATAACTTCTTCTATAGAATAATGTTTGACAGAAACTGAAAGTAAAGGATAACAGAACAAGAACAAATCAAGATTAAGGGTTTGGCATATAGAAAACTTTTGATAACAAAATTTTCTAAAAAAATGTCTATACAAAAATTTTTGATTAAAATATTTTCCATAGAAAAATTTTTGACAAAAAAATTGTCTATAGAAAAATTTTTAATAAAAAAAATTTTCTATAGAAAAATTTTTGATAAAAATATTAAAAAAAGGAAAAGGAGAAAAATGTTGGATAATAACTTTTTCTATAGAAAAATTTTTGATAGAAACTGAAAGTAAAGGATAACAGAAGAAGAACAAATCAAGATTAAGGGTTTGGCATAGTCGCTTAAGATCGACTTATCAAATAAAATTAATACATATATAATTTTATTAGTACTTCAACAAATTGTCTCTTTTTCTATCTTTTATTTTAGTATTCCGGTACAAATGCTGAATTTACTAAAGCGGATACTGTCATCTTTCGCACGGATTTGTACAACGTAACCGCTAAACGTTTGGAATATAAATTTAAGCGCACCCTGAAATATGATTCCAAATGGTTGGACAGTAAGTACATACATGTTAATTTTATAGCAATATTTTTTTATGAATAACAAAAATAATTTATACATATTAAATGTGGTTTCAAAAATGTTACTTAACTATAACTCAATTATCTTGAAGTTCGATAAAATCGGGTTTTTAACCTTTTTAAACCGCATCAGTCTCTAATTACAAGGTTCTATTGTTTTACGGGCTTACCGCTATCCACCTGCAATTCAGTAATTAGGCAACTTCTTTACGGATCAGCGCAGAACACCTGGTTCTTTAAAACCACTTGTTCAATATCCAGGCAAACATGACCCATCTGTGGCAATTAAAGTTCAAAATGCTTGGTTTCAACCTAACAGGTCACTGTATTTTTGGGCTGCATGCCAAAAGGCTTAACCTTCAACACCATGACTACTGTCAAAGCTGTCACAACGTCGAAGAGGAGGAAACGGTTACTCATTTTCTCTGCCGCTGCCCGCTCTTTCAATTTCGAGGGCTATTTTTTTTACCATACCTCCCATACAAGACACATTCTTAAAAGACGTTTATGTACACATAAAAGCACAAAAACGCTTATACCTCTAAAGATAAATGCATTTGACTACTAAAACTTTGCACAGATAAATATTTTGTATATACAAACCAATAACCAAAATTTGGTAACAATCGGTCTACAATTGACCCTAGCTTCCATATAAGGACCTTAGCCGGAAATGATATAAATCTCGAAATTTTGGAAAAATAACACGTAGTATATATACGTATGCCTCTAAGACATAAGGAAAACTTGTTAAATTGTTGGTCCATATTTGACCCTAGCAGTGAAGGGTATATAATATAGTCGGCTTGACCGACTATAGCTTTTTTTACTGGTTTTTATTGCAAAATTCCTATAAAAAGTAAATGTTCGAAAAAATCCAAATTTTTTAAAAATTTTCAATAAAACGCAAATTTTTAAAAATTTTTTTTAAAGTTTACTTTTTATAGAAAATTTTTAAAAAATTTCCTATAAAAAGTAAATTTTTGAAAAATTTCCTAAAAAAGTAAATTTTTGAAAAATTTCCTATAAAAAGTAAATTTTTTAAAGATTTCCTATAAAAAGTAAATTTTTGAAAAATTTCCTTTAAAAAGTAAATTTTTGAAAAATTTCCTTTAAAAAGTAAATTTTTGAAAAATTTCCTATAAAAAGTAAATTTTTGAAAAACTTCCTATAAAAAGTAAATTTTTGAAAAATTTCCTATAAAAAGTAAATTTTTGAAAAATTTCCTATAAAAAGTAAATTTTTGAAAAATTTCCTATAAAAAGTAAATTTTTGAAAAATTTCCTATAAAAAGTAAATTTTTGAAAAATTTCCTATAAAAAGTAAATTTTTGAAAAATTTTCTATAAAAAGTAAATTTTTGAAAAATTTCCTATAAAAGTAAATTGTTGAAAAATTTCCAATAAAAAGTAAATTTTTGAAAAATTTCCTATAAAAAGTAAATTTTTGAAAAATTTCCTATAAAAAGTAAATTTTTGAAAAATTTCCTATAAAAAGTAAATTTTTGAAAAATTTCCTATAAAAAGTAAATTTTTGAAAAATTTCCTATAAAAAGTAAATTTTTGAAAAATTTCCTATAAAAAGTAAATTTTTGAAAAATTTCCTATAAAAAGTAAATTTTTGAAAAATTTCCTATAAAAAGTAAATTTTAGAAAAATTTCCTATAAAACGTAAATTTGTGAAATATTTCCTATAAAAAGTAAATTTTAGAAAAATTTCCTATAAAAAGTAAATTTTTGAAAAATTTCCTATAAAAAGTAAATTTTTGAAAAATTTCCTATAAAAAGTAAATTTTTGAAAAATTTTCTATAAAAAGTAAATTTTTGATAAATTTTCTATAAAAATTTAATTAACAAAAACTTAGGACTCACTATATGTTAATTTCTATATATATATATATAAAGGTGGGTCTAAGAGTTATGTGTATATATGGTTTTAAGAGATTTGAGGTGCCCTACTTTGGGGGCGATTGTGCCGCTCCAGTACAATCTGGACTTTTCAGTTTCAAAACTTAAGCCATATCCACATATATTTTTTTTAAATCCGCCTAATGGTTTAGAAGTAACAGAATTAGTTCCATTCTGCTTTTAAACGATCCCACTGTGCATGGTTTTATTTTGTAAAAAATCATAATTTTTCGCTGTTATCTCGCTAAGTTTCTTTGTACACAATTTTTGAAGCATAAACTAATTTATGATTTTTAATTAATTTTAATATTCGTTGAAGATTTTCAATAACTTTTTCACAAAATCTTTGTAAACCCATACAAAGACATCGCCAGAGAAATTTCAATATAAAGCAATTACACGCTATATAAACACACAAGCGAAGATTAAAGGGATCTAGTATAACAATTTTATAGAAAATCATATTAATTTTTAAAAGATTAAAAAGAACTTTAGCCAAACAAAGGTATAGTTTCGTGCACAACGACTGTGAACAAAAATGTTTTTACAATTTAAATTTTTAAAACGAAAGCAACGTTTTACTTTTTCTTAGAAGAATCAACATGTTCTTGAAGTAAAATCTTTTGAAAACTAAAATCTTAAGCTTTAATATTTTAAATTAAAAATGTAAAAGATTTTCCGTTTACCCGCTTTAACTACAGCAATATAGCAATTTTCTGTATAAAAGCAAGAAGATACCATGAACCCTTATTAAGGAATTAATTTAAACTTAATTACACATAGAAAAAAAGAAGATTATCAAACTAACGTTTAGGAGAGTAAACCAGAAAGGATATAACATAAATTTAATTAAAAAATATATTCTTACATAAATAAATATTTAGTAAAACTAATAATATTTTTTTCTTCTTTTTTCCTCAAGAACCAAACTTTGTGGGATCCTTTGACATTGGCGAGTATGTGTATTTCTTTTTCCGTGAAACAGCCGTAGAATACATAAACTGCGGCAAGGCTGTCTACTCACGTATAGCTCGTGTATGCAAAAAAGATGTTGGTGGTAAGAATCTATTGGCTCACAATTGGGCCACTTACTTGAAGGCTCGTTTGAATTGCAGTATTTCTGGAGAATTTCCCTTCTATTTCAATGAAATCCAATCAGTTTATCAGTTGCCCACAGATAAGACACGTTTCTATGCCACCTTTACCACAAGTACAAATGGCCTTATTGGCTCGGCTGTATGCAGTTTTCATATTAATGAAGCTTTGGCGGCCTTTAATGGTAAGTACTTATAATCTAAATTGCAAAACATTTGTTATAGACTTTTCTTAGAAGTTAGAAACTCAATATTGATATAATATATTTCTTACATTTTTAGGCAAATTTAAAGAGCAATCGTCTTCGAACTCTGCCTGGTTGCCAGTATTGAATTCTCGTGTTCCTGATCCTCGCCCGGGCACCTGTGTAAATGATACCTCTAACCTACCGGATACAGTATTGAATTTCATACGCTCTCATCCTTTGATGGACAAGGCTGTTAATCATGAACATAATAATCCTGTTTACTATAAAAGGGACTTAGTTTTTACAAAATTGGTTGTGGACAAGTAAGTTTCAAAACTGTATATCAGAGGTCGGCACAAAGAGAAAAGAACAAAAACATTGTTGGCAGAGTTGCCGTTTTTTATATTAATTACTAAAATAGGTATTTTTTTCAATGTGTAGTTCTGATGTTCATTTTTTTTAAATATTTTTATCAAAAATTTTTCTAAACAGAATTTTTTTTTATCAAATTGAAAACATTTTTATTAAAAAATTTTCGATTGAAAATTTTTTTATAAAAAAATCTTCTATAGAAAATTTTTGATAAAAAAGTTTTCTATAGAAAAATTTTTGTTCAAAAAGTTTTCTATGAAAACATTTATGATAAAAAAATTGTCTATAGAAAAATTTTTGATAAAAAAATTTTTTACAAAAAAATTTTCTATAGAAACATTTATGATAAAAAATAGTAAAATTTTTGGTACCAAAATTTTCTATAGAAACGTTTTTGATAAAAAATTTTCAATACAAAAAATTTCAATAGAAAAATTCTTGATAAAAAAAAATTCTATAATAAAACTTTTGAAAAAAAATGTTCTATAGAAAAATTTTGGATAAAAAAATTTTCTATAGAAAATTTTTTTTTCGAAAAATTGTAGATAAAAAAAAAATTTGTTAAAAAAAGTTTAGATAAAAAAATTTTTTATAGAAACATTTTTGATAAAAAAAAATGTTCAATAGAAAAATTCTGGATAAAAAAAATTTTTCATAAAAAATGTTTCCTATAAAAAATTTTTTATAAATAAATTTTCTGTAGAAAGATTTTTTATAAAAAAATTTTTTATTGAAAAATGTTTGAAAAAAAAATTTTCTATAGAAAAATTTTTGATAAAAATATTGAAAAAAAATTGTGGGAAAACTTTTCCTTTTTAAAACTACACATTGAAAAAAAAAATTTCAATAGAAAAATTTTTGATAAAAAAATTTCAATAGAAAAATTTTTGATAAAAAATTTTTGATAAAAAAATTTATAAAAACATAAAAAAATTTTCTATAGAAATGTTTTTGATATAAAATTATCTATTGAAAAATTTTTTTATAAAAAAATCTTCTATAGAAAATTTGTTTATCAAAAAATTTTTCAATAGATAATTTTATATCAAAAACATTTCTATAGAAAATTTTTTTATGTTTTTATAATTTTTTTTTTTTTTATCAAAAATTTTTCTGTTGAAATTTTTTTATCAAAAATTTTTCTATTGAAATTTTTTTATCAAAAATTTTTCTATTGAAATTTTTTTATCAAAAATTTTTCTATTGAAATTTTTTTATCAAAAATTTTTCTATTGAAATTTTTTTTCAATGTGTAGTTTTAAAAAGGAAAAGTTTTCCCACAATTTTTTTTTTTCAATATTTTTATCAAAAATTTTTCTATAGAAAATGTTTTTTTCAAACATTTTTCAATAGAAAATTTTTTTATAAAAAATCTTTCTACAGAAAATTTATTTATAAAAAATTTTTTATAGGAAACATTTTTTATGAAAAATTTTTTTTATCCAGAATTTTTCTATTGAACATTTTTTTTTATCAAAAATGTTTCTATAAAAAATTTTTTTATCAAAAATTGTTTAATAGAAAATTTCATATCAAAAATTTTTCTATAGAAAATTTTATTATCAAAAATGTTTCTATAAAAATTTTTTTTATCTAAACTTTTTTTAACAAATTTTTTATCAAGAATTTTTCTATTGAAATTTTTTGTATTGAAAATTTTTTATCAAAAACGTTTCTATAGAAAATTTTGGTACCAAAAATTTTACTATTTTTTATCATAAATGTTTCTATAGAAAATTTTTTTGTAAAAAATTTTTTTATCAAAAATTTTTCTATAGAAAACTTTTTTATCATAAATGTTTTCATAGAAAACTTTTTGATCAAAAATTTTTCTATAGAAAACTTTTTTATCAAAAATTTTTCTATAGAAAAATTTTTTATCAAAAATTTTTCTATAGAAAAATTTTTTATCAAAAATTTTTCTATAGAAAAATTTTTTATCAAAAATTTTTCTATAGAAAACTTTTTTATCAAAAATTTTTCTATAAAAAACTTTTTTATCAAAAATTTTTCTATAAAAAACTTTTTTATCAAAAATTTTTCTATAGAAAACTTTTTTATCAAAAATTTTTCTATACAAAACTTTTTTATCACAAAATTTTTCCATAGAAAATTTTTTTATCAAAAATTTTTCTATAGAAAATTTTTTTATCAAAAATTTTTCTATAGAAAATTTTTTTATCAAAAATTTTTTTATAGAAATTTTTTTTATCAAAAATTTTTCTATAAAAAACTTTTATCAAAAATTTCTCTATAGAAAACTTTTTTATCAAAAATTTTTCTACAGAAAACTTTTTTTTCAAAAATTTTTCTATAGAAAACTTTTTTATCAAAAATTTTTCTATAGAAAACTTTTTTATCAAAAATTTTTCTATAGAAAACTTTTTTATCAAAAATTTTTCTATAGAAAACTTTTTTATCAAAAATTTTTCTATAGAAAACTTTTTTATCAAAAATTTTTCTATAGAAAACTTTTATCAAAAATTTTTCTATAGAAAACTTTTATCAAAAATTTTTCTATAGAAAACTTTTTTTTCAAAAATTTTTCTATAGAAAACTTTTTTATCAAAAATTTTTCTTAGAAAACTTTTTTATCAAAAATTTTTCTTAGAAAACTTTTTTATCAAAAATTTTTCTGTAGAAAACTTTTTTATCAAAAATTTTTCTATAGAAAACTTTTTTATCAAAAATTTTTCTGTAAAAAATTTTGTTATCAAAAATGTTTCTATAGAAAACTTTTTTATC
Source organism: Stomorhina lunata (assembly GCA_933228675.1). NCBI lineage: Eukaryota > Metazoa > Arthropoda > Insecta > Diptera > Rhiniidae > Stomorhina > Stomorhina lunata. The sequence continues at coordinate 48,085,318 of OW121744.1, forward strand.
AAAAATTTTTCTATAGAAAACTTTTTTATCAAAAATTTTTCTATAGAAAACTTTTATCAAAAATTTTTCTATAGAAAACTTTTATCAAAAATTTTTCTATAGAAAACTTTTTTTTCAAAAATTTTTCTATAGAAAACTTTTTTATCAAAAATTTTTCTTAGAAAACTTTTTTATCAAAAATTTTTCTTAGAAAACTTTTTTATCAAAAATTTTTCTGTAGAAAACTTTTTTATCAAAAATTTTTCTATAGAAAACTTTTTTATCAAAAATTTTTCTGTAAAAAATTTTGTTATCAAAAATGTTTCTATTGAAAATTCTTTTATCAAAAATTTTTTCATAGAAAATTTTTTATCAAAAATGTTTCTATAGAAAACTTTTTTATCAAAAATTTTTCTATAGAAAACTTTTATCAAAAATTTTTCTATAGAAAACTTTTTTATCAAAAATTTTTCTATAGAAAACTTTTTTTTCAAAAATTTTTCTATAGAAAACTTTTTTATCAAAAATTTTTCTTAGAAAACTTTTTTATCAAAAATTTTTCTTAGAAAACTTTTTTATCAAAAATTTTTCTGTAGAAAACTTTTTTATCAAAAATTTTTCTATAAATTTTGTTATCAAAAATTTTTCTATTGAAAATTCTTTTATCAAAAATTTTTTCATAGAAAATTTTTTATCAAAAATGTTTCTATAGAATATTTTTTTATCAAAAATTTTGCTATAGAAAATTGATTTATCAAAAATTTTTGTAAAGAAAATTTTTCTATAGAAAATTTTTTTCTCAAAAATTTTTCTATAGAAAATTTTTTTATTAAAAATTTTCCAACAAAAAATTTTTCATTAAAAATATTTTTACAGAAAATTTTTTTATTAACAATTTTCTATATAGAAAATTTTGCGTGAAGACTTTTTTATATAGAAAATTTTTCTGTACAAAATTTTTTTCTCCAAAATTTTTCTATAAAAAATTTTTTTTCCAAATTCTTTCTCACGAAAAATTTTCTATATAGAAAATTCTTTCTCACGAAAAATTTTCTATATAGAAAATTCTTTGTCACGAAAAAGTTTCTATATACAGAAAATTCTTACTTACCAATAAAGTTCGATAGGAAATTTATCCTCACAACATTTCTATCGTCATTCCACCTGAGTACTTGTCTCCATCAATACAGAAAACCTGCACTAATGAGTTAAATGATGACCACAAAATCTATTGGACTATAATTGAAACTATCATCCTATAGCTCGAAATTACAACTAACCAAAGTGTCATTAACACTCACACACATAGAGACACCCACACATACTCTGTTCATCGTATTCCAGCAATTACACGCCTCACATATTTATGCTCCGTTAATCTGCATAAGAAATTAAAAATTAATTAAAAAATAATTAAAAATCTCTATAAATTTGCCAATAATTGGGAAAAAATTTATTGTGGTTTTAATCGATTTATTACTCAGTTTTAATAAAATACATGCATAGACTGTAAATAAGTGAACAAATGCATATTTATGCTTAAATATGAAAGTATTTTATTTAATGCAATTAAATTTTGAATAACAGCTGCATTGGAATTTTTTAATTTTTTTTTTTTTTTTGGTGAATCTGAAAACTATTGCTCAATAACGATAGATAGATTGGAAGGAAAATAGTAATATAATAGAGTTTATGAAGTTTTTTTCTAGTCAATTGTGATAAATACATATAAATTAATTTTTATATATAATATTATAATTAGCAATATATATGTATGTATATATGTATATTAGATCGTTTCAGGATGTGATATTTGTCTGGGGTTGAGATTTTATACCCACTATCAAAAATAATGGGGGGTATATTGAGAATGTCATTCCGTTTGTAATTTTCTTAACATTCCAAACTAAAAGGGATATATATTTTAAATCCTTATGAAATTCTAAGACTAATAAGCGATGTCTGTCTGTCTGTCTTTCTGTCTGTCTGTCTGTCTGTTTGTCTGTCTGTCTTTCTGTCTGTCTGCTTGTCTGTTTGTCTCTCTACCAGTCAATCTATCTGTCCGTCCGTATGTCTGTTGAAATCACGATAACGCCTAAACGAAAGGAGCTAGGTCACTGAAACTTGGCAAAAATATTCAAAAATATTAAAATTGGTTTACATTTGACCATTGCTTCCGTATAACTTCGTCTAGGCTAATTGCTTATTTACTAATAAATGACAAATTATTACAGCTATGATGATAAAATTTGGTATATGGAAATTTTACATAAGCACTAGGAGCATATTCGATTTCATCCAAATCGGTTCGCATTTAACTAGCACCCATACAAAACACTTACGGAAACAGCCTAAATTCAACCATAAATACACTTGAAGACCAATAAATGATATACTGTAATAGCTGTGGCCACTAAATTTAGCACAAGAATGGGTTAAATGAATACCAGCCAGTGTGGAAAATTTTGTTACAATCGGTCACCATTTGATCATAGCTCCCATATACAAAACTTGCCAAAACACAAAAATACAAAAAGAACAAGTAAGAAAGTGCTATAGTCGGTCAAGCCCGACCATACGATACCCTTCACCACTAAGGTCAAAGGTGTTCTTTTTCCAAAAAACAAACAAATGTTTGATAAAATTTGCCATCATTAAAACATTTTCTCAAAACTTAGATATTTAAGCTGTTTCCGTCATTTGGACTTATGTGAGAGCTAGAGTCAAATGTGGATCGATTACCTCTAAAATAACCAAATTGGTTATAGTTGTTACAAAAATTGTGTATGCAAAAAATAAACTTAAAATTTTCATTATATTCAGATTTAAAGGCGTTTAAATAATTTTTGTCTCATTTGGTTCGTTTTGACAGAAGACTTTGTATGGGAGCTATGGTCAAACCGATTTCAACGAAATTTGGTACAGTAATTTCAGTTTACATAAGCAGTATTTGTTTAAAATTTCATGAAAAAATATTAATATTTGTGGTCAAAATATCAATTCCGGGAAGTGGGACCTATGGGAGATACAATAAATAATGAACCCATTTTGACGAATTTCAATAGCCATGGTCCCACTATCAAAAAAATGATCTGTGCCAAATTTCATCAAGTTATCTTTAGAATTCCGAAGTGTACTTTGATTACATGGTTTACATGGGGGTCAAGCCAGACAGACGGACGAACGGACTGACATCGCTAAATCGACTCAGAAAGTGATGTATATTTCAATGCGTTACATACATCAGCACAAACTTAAAATACCCTTTCCACCGATGGTGGTGAAGGGTATAAAAAGGGCATTTATGTACGTCTGTCCATCAGATATAAGCAGGATAGCGCATTAACGAAAAGTGCTAAAATTTTACAGAAGTGTTTTTGATATCTTTAAAAAGTTGTGTTTTGAAAATGGATGAAATCGGTTCACATTTACTTAGAGCTCCCATATAGCACCGCCCCAGGAATCACATTAATGCTGATAAATTAAATACAATTGTGGTAGCTATGACGACTAAATTTAGAATAGAGAAGTTTTATGCAACAATTGATCAAATTTTATAGGAATGTGTCCATATTTGACTATAGCTTTCATATAAAAAACACACTTGAAAAAAAAAGTATAACAAATTCAAGTTAAAAGCTATTAAATTAGAAACTATGATAGCCATGGTCACTAAATTTTGCAAAAGTAGGCTTCATTTTGTTACGTTTTTCCTTTAAAAACGCGGAAGGAGTTCTTTTCTCAAATAACCGAAAACTAAATTAAAACATTTTATTTCATTTTGCAAAGTTATCGTTTTATTAACGTTAGAATTAATCTTTTAAACACATTTCACAAAATTGCTTTACAAATACTCTTAGTCTCACTGTTCTCTTATACGCGTCTCAATTGAAACTCTGCCACGATATCAGTTCGTCAGCCTTTTATAGTAGAGAATAGAGTTTCTAGTATTTTCTACAGATGCAAACAAAGAGCTGCTGTCGTCGATTACACTAACAATGCGGCTTAGGAATGTTCATTCATGTCCCAATACATTCTCACATGATCAAGAACATACTCACCCATACATTGTACTAATGAATTATCAAAAGTTAACTGCAACGGAGGGAGAGAGAGTGAAGATAAAGAGAAAAATGTTGCTCTACTCTTACAGCAAAACATTAAGAGAAAAATGTTATAGCTTATTAATGTAAACTTTACCCGGTTATGAGAACAAATTTTGTGAAAAGTAAATACTAAGGAAACCACTTAGATACTTTCAAACGTTGAACTATAAAGCTACTGTAACCGAATTTAGTTTAAAGATTTTACCAACAATACCAACTAGCCTTACAATTTTTTTTCGAATTGGGTCCCCGTTTTGAAAAAGCTGCACCCTCGTAGATAAATGAGATATGTTTTTAAATTTAACACGATTTGATGGTGGGTATATAAGAAATATACTTATTGTATATTTCACTGTTTTAAAAAAACTTATTTTTTTTTTTGTTTTGTTTTGACAAAAATTCTTTTTAACGATTACATTCACTTGGAAATTTTTAAATCATTACATTTGCATAAATTTTAATCAAAATTGCAATAATTTCATAAGTTTAAAATTCAACAACCAAAATGTTTTAAATGATTTCATCATTAAAACCATCAGCATTAATTAAATACTTATGAATTTAATGAGTAAAACCAAAGAGGAAAAACACAATAAATGGCTTAAAAGCCCACCAAACTCCAAATATACATACGTAGATATATATGACGGGTGATAAAAAATCAATAAATGTATTTTTGACGGCAATTGCAATAATACCACTTAATATTAAATTACTTTTTGATACTTTTATATTTTAATGACATTATGATTACATACATGCATACAAACATACACACACTCACACATTGTAGCTTTCTCTGGTGAAGGCAATTTAAAATGTTCATTCTCAAAAAAAAAACATGGTATACATTCAGGCGCCCACAGAAAAAAAAAACACTGCAACAAACAGTATTAAAATGCATTTTTTGTCATCGCACAGTGGGTATTCTTTAGCATTAATACTGTTATTTTCTATAAGTTTTGTTGTGTGATGATACTTTTGTAGGGAATATTGAATTTAACGTACAACAAGTAAGAGTATTATATTCGGCTGTGCCGAATCTTATATACCCACCACCAAGTTGTGTTAAATTTAGAAACATATTTCAAATATCTACGAGGGTGCAGCTTATTCAATATGTGGACCAAATTTGAAAAAATTTGTTACGCCAGTTGGTATTGTTGGTAAAATATTTGGACTAAATTCGGTTGCAGTAACTTTATAGTTCAACATTTAAAAGTATCTTAGTGGTTTCAATAAAATTTAGTTTACACAAAATTTAGTTCCATAACCCGGTATAGTTTAATATTAATAAGCTGTTCAATACTTTTCGTCGCGCTTAATATGTAGTTAGGATAAACCTGTTGATAGTAATACGACAGGTCCATATATTTTATAAGGAGTTCCTAATGCATCTACCGTATATAAAGTCGGGACTTAACATTGATTGATAGCTATCTAACTTCCATGATGTAATCTTAATATGCCGAATATATTTTGATTGTGGATATAAAAAAGGGGATGTTATTTATAAAAGAAGTATAGGCAAATGTTACCCGATTGTCACATATAAAGCTTCTTCTTGCAAAATTTAGTGGCCATAGCTGTCATAGTTTCAAATTTAATAGCTTTTAACTGGTCTTCGATACATTTTTTTTTCGGTTTCCGGGAGTGGTTTTTATGTGAAAGCTATAGTCAAATATGGACCGATTCCTATAAAATTTAATATACTGACCAATAGTTGCATAAAACTTCTCAATTCTAAATTTAGTCGTCATAGGTATTACAATTGTATTCAATTTATGAGAATTAATATGTTATCTCTAACTATCTCTAACTAATATGTTATCTCTAACTAAATGTGAACCGATTTCGCTCAGTTTCAATACACAACGTTTTCAAGATATCAAAAATACTTTTGTAAAAATTTGTCCCTCTAGCTCGTTTCGTTGAGGCGCTATCGCGCTTTTATCTGACGGTCAGACGGACATAAACCCCCTTTTTATACCCTTCACCACCATAGGTGGAAAGGGTATTATAAGTTTGTGCTGATGTATGTAACGCATAGAAATATTTGTCTTAGACCCATCTTTTAGTATACCAGTAGGCTTAGAATCATTTTCTGAGTCGATTTAGCGATATCCGTCCGTCCGCCTGGCTGGCTGGACCCCCATGTAAACCTTGTAATCAAACTACAAGTCGCAATTCTCAAGATAATTTGATGAAATTTAGCAAATTTCATTTTTTTTTTTTGATAATGGGACCATGGCTATTGAAATTCGTCAAAATCGGTCCATTATTTATGGTACCTCCCATAGGTCCCACTACCCGGAATTGATATATTGGCCACAAAAATCATTATTTTTTCATGAAGTTTTAAACAAATACTGCCCATGTAAACTTAAATCACTGTACCAAATTTCGTTGAAATCGGTCCACATTTGACCATAGCTCCCATACGAATTTTTCCTCAAAATGCACTAAATGAGACAAAGTTCACTAAAACGCTAGTAAATCCCAAAATAATGAGAATTTTAAGTTTATTTTTCGCATACATAATTTTTGTTACAACTGTAATCAATTTGGAAAATTTCGAGATAATCGGTCCACATTCGACCCTACCTCTCATATAAGTCCAAATAGCGGAAACAGCTTAAATGTACAAGTTTTGAGAATATGTTTGTATGATGGCAAAATTTAGCAAATATTGGTCTTTATACAGGAAAAACAACACCTTTGACCTTAGTGGCAAAGGGTATCGTATGGTCGGGCTTGACCGACAATAGCACTTTCTTACTTGTTCTCTTTGTATTTTTGTGTTTCCGTAAGTTTTTTATGTGGGAGCTATGGTCAAATGGTGACCGATTGTAACAAAATTTGGCACACTCGCTGGTATTAACATAAGACATTATTGTGCTAAATTATTGGCCATATAATATATTTATAGTGGAATTTAGGCTGTTTCCGTAAGTGTTTTGTTTGGGAGCTAGGGTTAAATGTTAACCGATTTCGATGAAATTCTATAAGCTGCCTAGTGTTTTCGTAAAACTTGTATATACCAAATTTTGTTATCATAGCTGTTATAATTTGTCATTTATTAGCAAATAAGCGATTAGCCTAGATGATGTTATACGGGAGCTATGGTCAAATGTGAACCGATTTTGCTCAACTTCAATACAAAATGTTTAATAGAAATGAAGAATATCTCTTTCAAGTTTCAGTGACCTAGCTCATTTCGTTTTGGCGTTATCGTGCTTTGTCATTTATTAGCAAATAAGCGATTAGCCTAGATTATGTTATACGGGAGCTATGGTCAAATGTGAACCGATTTTGCTCAATTTCAATACCAACCCAGTAAAACTTTTCATTACCAAATAATGAGTTAAACAGTTAATCTATTGAACACGAACTACTTACTCATTCGCTGTTTAAGTCATTACATTAACATGGGGATGTCATTGGAGGCAAGTACTTACCAATTGCAGAAAAGTAATGACTTAAGTAAGCAATTTGAAAGCAACAACAACAACAGCTACAACTTTTTTGTTGTTGTTTTATTAAAAACATATATTTTTAAACGAAATACAAAATTTTTTTTATGATCCCATGGGGGCTCGAACCCAGACCCTCCGACTGCTAGGCAGAGACTCTTCCACTGAGCTACTTCATATGTTGAAAACTTAGCAGCTTATAATTAATATATACAATTTTTATTTTTAGATCCAAAATCATGTGAAAATAACTTTGTTTTTCCCTGTTTTTTTTGCTTTGTTGTAATTTTCGGAAAAATATTTTTATACGATTTTTTGTAATTATTTTAAAACTTTCTTAAAATTATTTTAAAACTTAAACAATTTAAATCTTCTTTTTTGTATAAGTTTTTACATAAGATTGACTCTTACTTACTTAAATGTTACAACCTGTTAAGGTCAAAGTCCGAGCATATTTTAGAATTCCATGGATTTCGATCTTGTGCGAATATTCTCCAATTTTATAGGCCAAGCTTTGAAAAATGTTCCTCTACTTGGTCCTTCTATCAAAGTTTCGGACATCCTCCTCTAACATTAGGTAGTGAGACATTTCAATTCTAATTTTATCCTCTTCATTGTATTTTTTTTTCAAGAGAGGGTTACTAGCCCGTAATCCTAACCCATTTTTATCGAACTTATGGGACAACTCTCGGAACATGTTTACTCACAATATTAATGGGTGTTAAACTAGCTCCCCGGGTGATACCATGAGGAGGTGTGTGTCCACAGTTGAGATGAAGGATGACCCAGATAAGTTGGGCTTACCAAGTTAAGACCAATTTGAATCGTGTTTGGTATTCAACATCCCCTACATAATCAAAATTGACGTGAGTTAGTTTTACAAATTTTTTTTACAGAAGATAATATTTAAGTTCTAAAAATTCAAAAATCATTTAAAAAGGCTCTTTTAATAAAAAAAAAAAACTAAAAAAAATTGTTGCCCTTGGTGGGATTTGAACCGGGGCCATTCAGTTTAAATTACCATCTTTATTACAAATAACTTCTTCTGTAATAACTTATTATTTATTCGGATGGTATGTTGTAGTCGTTACAAGGTAACCAGTTATCTGATTACTTGCCATTACCAAGGTTTTGCTGGGAAGTTTTTCCCAGAAATGAAGAATATCTTTTCCAAGTTTGAGTGACCTAGCTCATTTCTATTTGGCGTTATCGTGCTTTCAAGAAACAGACAGACGGATAGACAGACATATAGATAGACAGACAGACATCGCTCAATCGTCTTACAATTTCATCAGGATTCATTATGTTTATCCCTTTTGCTTTCTGAGCCAATATTAAGGAAATAACAAACATAATGACAATCTCAATATACCCCAATTTTTGATGGTGGGTATGAAAAAACAAAAGATATTAAAAAACTGAGCTTAATGTTAAAATAAAAACACCAAAAAGTTTCAATTGTAATCAACAGCCAGTTAAAGGCTGGCTGAAAGGTAAAAAAGGACAGATAGACATTGCACAATAAAAAAAACACATCAACAAACTGGCGTGATTATAACTATAGAAGCAGAAAATCTCAGGTATTATAAATTGTAATTGGAATTTTCATTTCATATTTTTATCCTTTCCACTGCCACCTGCCTCTGCGGCTACTGAATATGACAATGAATTTATTGCAATCCTTTTGTAAAACTTTAATTACAAAAATGCGAAAAATAATAATAAAAATGTGAAAAGGTATCATATTAATGGCTATAAAATGTGCCATTGTTCTTGTTCAATACCTATTATGATTTAATATAATTATTAAAAAAAAAAAAAAAAACATTCAATACCATCAATGAATTGTTCGAAAAACTCTTAATTTATATTTAACTCTTTATTTTTAACATATCTTTTGTTTCGTTTTTTTTTTCTTTTTGCAGAATTAAAATCGATATTTTAAATCAGGAATATACCGTTTACTATGTTGGCACCAATTTGGGTCGCATCTATAAAATTGTTCAATATTACCGTAATGGCGAATCGTTGTCGAAGCTTTTGGATATATTTGAAATTGCCCAAAACGAACCCATTCAGGTGATGCAAATCAGTCAGACACGTAAATCCTTGTATGTGGCAACAGATCATCGTGTCAAACAAATCGATTTGGCAATGTGCAATCGTCGTTATGACAATTGCTTCCGTTGTGTTCGTGATCCCTATTGCGGCTGGGATAAGGAAGCAAATACATGTCGTCCCTATGAATTGGATTTATTGCAGGTAATTTTTTGAAATAAAAAAAATCTTATTTTTGAAAATAAAAATTGTTATTTAGGAAAAATATATAAATTTTCGCATTCTTAAGAGATGTGAAATATTATATGTAGTAATTTAAATCCTACCAGGTTAAACAAATTTAAGAAGTTATTTTTAATAATGTTTGATAAATTTTGCATATTAAAAAAATTTTCTGAATATTTAAATCTTTTGTAGCATAGGGTTAAGTGATTTCTGATAGTACAAGCAATATTTTTATAAATCGTTGAGTCGAATTGTAAAGTGAAATCAATCGGTACTCCTTATATGGATGTTAGACTTTTTCTTTACATTGCAAACACCAGTACAACACAAGGCTATATGTAGCCTTTTTAAACACTACTTCATCATCGCCCAGCGATGAGAGCTGAAATTTTAACAGCGGTTACCTTTTTCGATTTATTGAAATTCGGCGGTTAAGGGGTATACACAAGAAATAAATCAATAACTATAAATCATTCAAACTAAAAGTGATAGAAACAAAAATTAAATTGGGTTTTTATCAAATATGAAAAATAAAGGATGCTTTTCAATAATTTGTTAACTTCTGGGTGCCAAATTACGGCATTCGATATAAATCGAAATCTTACATATTTTCAAAACATTTGTATAGCATACTTTAGGGATAATCAAAATTATTTAAAAGATGCAAAGTTTACTATATTTTTTTGAAGTTATTTGCCAAAGGATGAAAAATAGTAAATGGGTTTTTATTAAACTATCAGGTATGTGATGGAAAACGATCGTTTTCAAATCTATCGATTTCAGATTTATTTTTGAGATAATTTTCGGTTATTTTCCCAAAAAAATTCAAACCAAATGAAAGATATTTTATCTTTTTTATCAGTCAAAGTTTTCATTTTTTGGGGAAATAACCGAAAATTAGCTAAAGAAATACGTTTGAAATCGATCGATTTGAAAACGAAAAATGTCCATCACATACCTGTATATGTTTTTAAAAACGAATCAAAATGGATACCAACTTTTAATAAACTTTTTGCATCGAAGTAACTTTGAACATCCCTAAAGTATACTTCACAGTATTCGCTTGAAAGTCGGAGTTTTCGAATGATATCGAGTGCGGTAGTTTGGCCCCTGGTTTACGGCTCTTCAGGTGTGCATGTAACGCGAGATACTTAAAAGGTTCGGCGAATGACAAGACTGTTTACCACCACCCCATATGATGCACAATTTTCTTCTTTCCTTATGTTAGAGTAAAAGATCTATGATCATCGCCGAACAGAAATTATATTTACAGAGTAATTCAAAACTATGCTAGATATACCAGGCCATTGACACTCCAGACATAATAACACTGTGCCAGTTGAAAAAATCGGCAAAATTCAGACCTAGTGGGTAAAGATAATTCGAGCGAGTAGCGCCCTTATTGAAAAACTCTTTAGATGTGGCCCTGTTTAGATAGCAAACTATAGAAAAGTTTGCTATCAATATTAAGACCCAATCTATATAAGTCAGTCATTGCAAGGCAATTAGTCAGTAATGGCAGGACAATGTCTGATTAGAAGACACCTTCATACCTAGCTGCGGGGATGATAAGGAGTCTACACTTGCTTGATCCATCATGCAGAATGGGACCACATCTACTCTTAAATTTCTTTGCAAATGTAGTCAATCTGGGGCCAAATTACCGCATTCGATATCGATGGAAAACTCAGACCTTTAAGAGAATATTGTGAAGTATACTTTAGGGATATTCAAAGTTACTTTGATGCAAAAAGTTTACTGAAATTTGGTATCCATTTTAATTCGTTTTTAAAATTATATATTGCTCAATTAAAACTCTTTTACTATTGTTCATCTTTTGGCAAATAACTTCAAACAAATTTTTTAAACTGTGCATATTTGAAAAAATTTTGATTATCCTTAAAGTATGCTATAGAAATGTTTTGAAAATATCTAAGATTTCGGTCGATATCGAATGCCGTAATTTGGCCCCTGATTGACATATATATTGGCTGATTTAAGAACCAATCGTATAACAATAGAATTAATTGTCTAAGTTAATCTGGGGCCAAATTACGGCATTCGATATCAATCGAAATCTTAGATATTTTCAAAACATTTGTATAGCATACTTTAAAGATAATCAAAATTATTTAAAAAATGCACAGTTTACTATATTTTTTTTTTTAAGTTATTTGCCAAAAGATGAACAATAGTAAAATAATTTTAATTGAACAATATATATTTTTAAAAACGAATCAAAATGGATACAAAATTTCAATAAACTTTTTGCATCAAAGTAACTTTGAACATCCCTAAAGTATACTACACAATATTTGCTTAAAAGTCTGAGTTTTTGATCGATATCGAAAGCCGTAATTTGGCCCCTGATCTTCACATTAACTTAACCATCAATAACTTCGAGGTTAATTGGGTTTCGAACCCTAAGTAACTTTTTGGAAAAAAAACATATTGCATACTTTTAGGGGCGTAAAATAATTTTGTTACTGTGTCTGTGTGTTTGTCTGTATGTCCTTTATAGAATAGCAAACTATGCATTTGATCATGTCATGATCTTAAAAAAAGTTGTTGGCCACAGTCCGACGAACATTACTTAGTTGGTATGACCAAGTTCCGATAGTTGGCGTCACTAAAAATTCCTTAAAGTTACTTAAATCGCTATGATCTTCAGCAAAGTTGTTGCTCATGAACGCACGATGGTTTCTTAGTTGGTGCGACCAAGTTCCAACAGGTGGCGCTACTGAAATTTTTTTTTAAGTTAATTAAATCGTATACTGTGCATTTAATCGTGCTATGATCTTCAGCAAAGTTGTTGCGCATGAGCCGATGAAGGTTTCTAAGTTGGTATGACCAATTTACGCAGAAAATCGCTCAAAATTAATCAAATCGTAAACTGTGCATTTGATCATGCTATAATCTTTAGCAAAGTTGTTTCACATGAGCCGATGAAGGTTTCTTGTTTAGTGCAATTTATTTCCAATAGATGGCGACATAAGGCGAAAATCTTTTTTGATAAAAAAGTCGCTGTGAAAAAAGTTTTTTTTTTTCAAAAAAAAAAAAAAAAAATAAAATTCGACTGCGGCACTTCTTCCAATTTTGAATAGAATAGGTGTTACTTTCAACCAAAACAAGTATTGAAATGGAAACTGACGAGGACATGTTCGAAGATATTGAATATTTGAAAGACTAAGATAAGGAAGAGGGTCAAAGCTGTGTCTATGAGGAATCTAACATTTTTGTGTCTATGAGGAATCTAACATCTTACTTTTGACATTTTAAAACAGCAAGCAAATTTAGTTGTAAACAATTAACATTTAATACTACATAACTAACATATGTCTATGTCTCCCTTTATTTCCAACTTCACGTTTTCTCAATTTTAGCAACATTTTATTTATAACATTTGTTCCTAAAATTTATATTTTCTTATATCTCTTTTTAGGATGTTGGCAACGAGACAAGTGACATTTGTGATTCGAGCGTTTTGAAAAAGAAAATTGTTGTCACTTACGGACAGAGTGTGCATTTAGGTTGTTTTGTTAAAATACCCGAAGTCTTGAAAAATGAACAAGTTACTTGGTATCATCATTCAAAGGATAAGGGACGGTAAGTTATAAAAACAAAAATGAATCAAAGTTGCAATGTTAAAAATCTAACAAATAAAACATCGAAGAAATATGTCATACATTTAAAATTTAAAACTAGATTTTTCTTTTTATTTCTTTCTCTTCTTTTTCTTTAGCTATGAAATCAAATATAGTCCCACGAAATACATAGAAACTACCGAAAGAGGTCTGGTAGTGGTCTCAGTAAATGAGGCCGATGGTGGACGTTATGATTGCCATTTGGGTGGTTCACTTTTGTGTAGCTATAATATAACAGTTGATGCTCATAGGTGAGTTTAATTTTTGGAAATAAAATAGTAGTTTTTAGAGAAAACAGGGGCCTAATCGCCGAATTAGATATCAATTGAAAACTCGTATTTTAAGCAGGGACCGTAACTGTTACAACTTTTATCGTAAAAACCAGAAAATAAAAGTTATTTTTTGACTTTTATATTTTCGAGTAGAAATAATAGTTATTATTTGACTTTTATTTTTTCGTTAAAAAATAACAGTTATTTTTTAACTTTTATTTTTTCAAGCAAAAATAAAATTTATTTTTTCATAACAGTTATTTTCGACGTTTATTTTTTCAAGCAAGAACAAAAGTTATTTTTTGATTTTTATTTTTTCGAGCAGAAATAAAAGTTATTTTTTGACTTTTATTTTTTCGAGCAGAAATAAAAGTTATTTTTGTTTGAAATTATGATAAATTTATTGAAAAATTTTTTCAAACAAAGATAATTTTTAGTGAAAATAATTTACATATGCTCAAAAGTTAATGGAGTCGAGTTTTGCAATCATAATTGGGGTTGGAAACACAAAAATAACTTTTATTTCTGCTCGAAAAAATAAAAGTCAAAATAACTTTTATTACTGCTCGAAAAAATTAAAGTCAAAAAATAACTTTTATTCATGCTCGAAATAATAAAAGTCAAAAATAACAGTTAGTTTTGCTCGAAGAAATAAAAGTTAAAAATTAACTTTTATTTTTGCTCAAAAAAATAAAAATCACAAAATAACTGTTATTTTTTTCTAAAAAATAAAAATCAGATTTTTCAAAAGCATCGCATTTTATGAAAATTTGGTCCAAGACTATCAAAATGGTATACTTGGTTTTATTCTCCTTCATTTCCTTGAGGTTGCTTTTTTAAATCAAAAATTCAAAAATAACGGTTATTTTCGGTCCCTGATTTTAAGCAAATATTATTTAACATATTTTTTGGGATTTTCAAAATAATTTATTTTGCAAAAAGTTTAATAAAATTTGATATTTAAACACATCCATTTGTTTGTTAAAACATTTACATTAAATGAAAGTATTTTACTTTCAAAGAACTTTTTAACAAATAAGTTGCAATGTATTGAAACTTTTATGTTATATATTATTTAGATAATCCTAAAAATATGCTACACAAATGTTTCTGAAATATCTTAAATTGCAATCGATATTGAACGCGGCGATTTGGCCTCATAACTTCTTTATAAATTTTGTTTACAGTCGGATTCACTTAAATACACCCACTAAAAACGACATTTTAACATAACTTTATAAAGAATATGGCTGATATCAACCGACTAATTTTTGTATTATATATTTTAAAAAACAAAAATCATTTAAAAATACAAACAATTTCTTAATAAAGTTATCTTATTATGCTATTCGAAGTGGGAATATTTAAATGATTTGGACTGTATTTTCAAAATTATTTTATACAATTTAGCTAAAGACAATAAAATATAAAAATATTGCACTCCATATATTTATTTTAGCCAAAAATGAAATTAAAGTAAATAAAAAATAATAAAAAGCACACGTAAACATAAAGACAAACATACATAGATATGATGAGCGCGTGTGTGTGCCTTGGCTTTCTCTCATTGGATAAACGTCTTCTTTAGTTGTTTTCGAATTAGAGTAAAAGCGGTTTACTCTCTTTTTATGGAATTTTTCAAAACGACCAGATGACAAATCAATGTATGGAAGTGCAACATCTTTATTTTATGGAGTCTTTGATTTAACAAAAACCCCCAAACTTAATTACCTTTATATTTATTTATTTCACAGATGCACTCCACCCAATAAAAGTAACGATTATCAGAAAATCTATTCCGACTGGTGTCACGAATTTGAAAAATACAAAACAGCCATGAAATCCTGGGAAAAGAAACAGGCGGTATGTTGTTCTTTTTAATTGGATATTGTAGTTTATTATCTTAACCTAATTTAATGAAAACTTCATGTGGTGTGGCTTAGCGGACACTTAAGCACACACTAAAGACGCCACCTTAAATACAAAAGGATGTAACTGCAAAAACTTCAAAAAAATATTTTGATTGATATCAGTCTTGCATAAACATATATACATAAATTTTGCATTTTAGATCACGATATGCCAATTTAAATTAATATTTCATTTGTTGTGGTTTATCATTATTGTCAAATAGATTAAAGGACAAATTTTAATGATTTGCAATTGACACATATTTTGTATACGTTAATATTTCAAAGGTGTGATGGACGGACGGTTAATGACCTAATTAGTTGTTGTATAAATAAAACCACATGTATAGGGGGATTTGCTTTTAACCATCTTATGTATGTATATATAATGGGTGTTTTTTTTAGAGGTATAGAACTTCGAATTGAAATAAAACACAAGAAAATCGTTTTAATGTCCATCAATTTGGCTTTATTGGAAGGATAATTTTATGCCATTAATGTTTAAATATGATTTCGGGCATGTGGCCGCCGCGGCTGGCTCGAATAAAGCCAATTCTACAGGTCCAATTTTCAACTACTTTTTCGAGCATATGGGGCCGTATGTGGCAATAACGCCACGAATGTTGGCTTCCAAGTCCCCTCACGTTTCTGGTTTGTTGGCGTAGACGAGCGACTTCACATATCCCCAAAGAAAATAATCCAGTGGTGTCAAATCGCACGATCTTGGTAGCCAATTGACAGGTCCATTCCGCGAAATTATGCGCTCATCGAATGTTTCCTTCAATAAATCAATTGTGACGTGCGCTGTGTGGCATGTAGCGTCGTCTTGTTGGAACCACAACTCATCCACATTCATGCCATCCAATTGGGGAACAAAATAGTCGGTTATCATGGCTCTATACCGGTCTCCATTTATAGTATTATTTCGGAAGAAGTACGGCCCAATGACTCCACCAGCCCATAGAGCACACCAAACAGTCAGTTTTTGTGGATGTAATGGCGTCTCAAGGGTCTCATGTGGATTCTCTTCACTCCAAATGCGGCAATTTTGCTTGTTGACGTAGCCATTCAACCAAAAATGAGCCTCATCACTAAACAAAATTTTGCGATGAAAATCAGCATCGAGATCAATCTCATTTTCGGCCCATAAACCAAAATCACGACGCATTGCATGGTCTCGCGGCTTTAATTCTTGCACAAGCTGGATCCTGTAAGGTCGCAAGCCAAGATCTTTGCGCAAAATCTTCCATAAAGTTAATGGACAAAGCTCCAATTGCTGTGCACGGTGGCGAATCAATTCATTCGGGTCCTCTTCAACACTTTGCTCTACAGCGGCAATTGTTTCTTCGGTGCGCACTGTTCGACGTCGCTGCGGATGCGTATTATCACATAGAGTAAACGTAGTGCGAAAACGATCCATGGTTAACCGAATTAATTGCTCTGATGGACGATTATGTCGACCATAAAATGGACGGAGCTTGCGGTAAACTTCGCGAACTGAACCATTATTTTCGAAATAAATTTGCACGATTTGCAAGCGTTGTTCCTTTGTCAACCTGTTCATGATGAAATGGCAAACCACTAAATATTAATCACTTGACAGCTAAAAAAATGGCCGCCAGTTAAAAAAGTGATGCCAACTTAAAGTTCTATACCTCAATAAAAAACACCCGATACATACATACATAAGATGGTAAGACGATAGATATATCTATATTTGTCTTATATAGGAAGATATAGGACAAATATAGAAATGAATTAAGCCATAAACTCTTGAAAATTATTGAATTTTATTTTCTTATAGAAAAATTTTTGTTAAAAATATTTTTCTATAGAAAAATTTTTGTTAAAAATATTTTGCTATGGAAAAATTTTTGTTAAAAATATTTTTCTATAGAAAAATTTTTGCTAAAATAATTTTTTTATAGAAAAATTTTTGTTAAAAATATTTTTCTATAGAAAAATTTTTGTTAAAAATATTTTTCTATAGAAAAATTTTTGTTAAAAATATTTTTCTATAGAAAAATTTTTGTTAAAAATTTTTTTCTATAGAAAAATTTTTGTTAAAAAATTTTTCTATAGAAAAATTTTTGTTAAAAATATTTTTCTATAGAAAAATTTTTGTGAAAAATATTTTTCTATAGAAAAATTTTTGTTAAAAATATTTTTCTATAGAAAAATTTTTGTTAAAAATATTTTTCTATAGAAAAATTTTTGTTAAAAATATTTTTCTATAGAAAAATTTTTGTTGAAAATATTTTTCTATAGAAAAATTTTTGTTTAAAATATTTTTCTTTAAAAAAATTTTTGTTTAAAATATTTTTCTATAGAAAAATTTTTGTTTAAAATATTTTTCTATAGAAAAATTTTTGTTAAAAATATTTTTCTATAGAAAAATTTTTGTTAAAAATATTTTTCTATAGAAAATTTTTTGTTAAAAATATTTTTCTATAGAAAAATTTTTGTTAAAAATATTTTTTTATAGAACAATTTTTGTTAAAAATATTTTTCTATAGAAAAATTTTTGTTAAAAATATTTTTCTATAGAAAAATTTTTGTTAAAAATATTTTTCTATAGAAAAATTTTTGTTAAAAATATTTTTCTATAGAAAAATTTTTGTTAAAAATATTTTTATATAGAAAAATTTTTGTTAAAAATATTTTTCTATAGAAAAATTTTTGTTAAAAATATTTTTCTATAGAAAAATTTTTGTTAAAAATATTTTTCTATAGAAAAATTTTTGTTAAAAATATTTTTCTATAGAAAAATGTTTGTTAAAAATATTTTTCTATAGAAAAATTTTTGTTAAAAATATTTTTCTATAGAAAAATTTTTGTTAAAAATATTTTTCTATAGAAAAATTTTTGTTTAAAATATTTTTCTATAGAAAAATTTTTGTTTAAAATATTTTTCTATAGAAAAATTTTTGTTAAAAAAATTTTTCTATAGAAAAATTTTTGTTAAAAAAATTTTTCTATAGAAAAATTTTTGTTAAAAAAATTTTTCTATAGAAAAATTTTTGTTAAAAAAATTTTTCTATAGAAAAATTTTTGTTAAAAAAATTTTTGTTAAAAAAATTTTTCTATAGAAAAATTTTTGTTAAAAATATTTTTCTATAGAAAAATTTTTGTTAAAAATATTTTTCTATAGAAAAATTTTTGTTAAAAATATTTTTCTATAGAAAAATTTTTGTTAAAAATATTTTTCTATAGAAAAATTTTTGTTAAAAATATTTTTCTATAGAAAAATTTTTGTTAAAAATATTTTTCTATAGAAAAATTTTTTTTAAAAATATTTTTCTATAGAAAAATTTTTGTTAAAAATATTTTTCTATAGAAAAATTTTTGTTAAAAATATTTTTCTATACAAAAATTTTTGTTAAAAATATTTTTCTATACAAAAATTTTTGTTAAAAATATTTTTCTATAGAAAAATTTTTGTTAAAAATATTTTTCTATAGAAAAATTTTTGTTAAAAATATTTTTCTATAGAAAAATTTTTGTTAAAAATATTTTTCTATAGAAACATTTTTGTTAAAAATATTTTTCTATAGAAAAATTTTTGTTAAAAATATTTTTCTATAGAAAAATTTTTGTTAAAAATATTTTTCTATAGAAAAATTTTTGTTAAAAAAATTTTTCTATAGAAAAATTTTTGTTAAAAATATTTTTCTATAGAAAAATTTTTGTTAAAAATATTTTTCTATAGAAAAATGTTTGTTAAAAATATTTTTCTATAGAAAAATGTTTGTTAAAAATATTTTTCTATAGAAAAATGTTTGTTAAAAATATTTTTCTATAGAAAAATGTTTGTTAAAAATATTTTTTTTTATCGAAAGATTCGTGTTAAAAATATTTTTCTATAGAAAAATTTTTGTTAAAAATATTTTTCTATAGAAAAATTTTTGTTAAAAATTTTTTTCTATAGAAAAATTTTTGTTAAAAAATTTTTCTATAGAAAAATTTTTGTTAAAAATATTTTTCTATAGAAAAATTTTTGTGAAAAATATTTTTCTATAGAAAAATTTTTGTTAAAAATATTTTTCTATAGAAAAATTTTTGTTAAAAATATTTTTCTATAGAAAAATTTTTGTTAAAAATATTTTTCTATAGAAAAATTTTTGTTGAAAATATTTTTCTATAGAAAAATTTTTGTTTAAAATATTTTTCTTTAAAAAAATTTTTGTTTAAAATATTTTTCTATAGAAAAATTTTTGTTTAAAATATTTTTCTATAGAAAAATTTTTGTTAAAAATATTTTTCTATAGAAAAATTTTTGTTAAAAATATTTTTCTATAGAAAATTTTTTGTTAAAAATATTTTTCTATAGAAAAATTTTTGTTAAAAATATTTTTTTATAGAACAATTTTTGTTAAAAATATTTTTCTATAGAAAAATTTTTGTTAAAAATATTTTTCTATAGAAAAATTTTTGTTAAAAATATTTTTCTATAGAAAAATTTTTGTTAAAAATATTTTTCTATAGAAAAATTTTTGTTAAAAATATTTTTATATAGAAAAATTTTTGTTAAAAATATTTTTCTATAGAAAAATTTTTGTTAAAAATATTTTTCTATAGAAAAATTTTTGTTAAAAATATTTTTCTATAGAAAAATTTTTGTTAAAAATATTTTTCTATAGAAAAATGTTTGTTAAAAATATTTTTCTATAGAAAAATTTTTGTTAAAAATATTTTTCTATAGAAAAATTTTTGTTAAAAATATTTTTCTATAGAAAAATTTTTGTTTAAAATATTTTTCTATAGAAAAATTTTTGTTTAAAATATTTTTCTATAGAAAAATTTTTGTTAAAAAAATTTTTCTATAGAAAAATTTTTGTTAAAAAAATTTTTCTATAGAAAAATTTTTGTTAAAAAAATTTTTCTATAGAAAAATTTTTGTTAAAAAAATTTTTCTATAGAAAAATTTTTGTTAAAAAAATTTTTGTTAAAAATATTTTTCTATAGAAAAATTTTTGTTAAAAATTTTTTTCTATAGAAAAATTTTTGTTAAAAAATTTTTCTATAGAAAAATTTTTGTTAAAAATATTTTTCTATAGAAAAATTTTTGTGAAAAATATTTTTCTATAGAAAAATTTTTGTTAAAAATATTTTTCTATAGAAAAATTTTTGTTAAAAATATTTTTCTATAGAAAAATTTTTGTTAAAAATATTTTTCTATAGAAAAATTTTTGTTGAAAATATTTTTCTATAGAAAAATTTTTGTTTAAAATATTTTTCTTTAAAAAAATTTTTGTTTAAAATATTTTTCTATAGAAAAATTTTTGTTTAAAATATTTTTCTATAGAAAAATTTTTGTTAAAAATATTTTTCTATAGAAAAATTTTTGTTAAAAATATTTTTCTATAGAAAATTTTTTGTTAAAAATATTTTTCTATAGAAAAATTTTTGTTAAAAATATTTTTTTATAGAACAATTTTTGTTAAAAATATTTTTCTATAGAAAAATTTTTGTTAAAAATATTTTTCTATAGAAAAATTTTTGTTAAAAATATTTTTCTATAGAAAAATTTTTGTTAAAAATATTTTTCTATAGAAAAATTTTTGTTAAAAATATTTTTATATAGAAAAATTTTTGTTAAAAATATTTTTCTATAGAAAAATTTTTGTTAAAAATATTTTTCTATAGAAAAATTTTTGTTAAAAATATTTTTCTATAGAAAAATTTTTGTTAAAAATATTTTTCTATAGAAAAATGTTTGTTAAAAATATTTTTCTATAGAAAAATTTTTGTTAAAAATATTTTTCTATAGAAAAATTTTTGTTAAAAATATTTTTCTATAGAAAAATTTTTGTTTAAAATATTTTTCTATAGAAAAATTTTTGTTTAAAATATTTTTCTATAGAAAAATTTTTGTTAAAAAAATTTTTCTATAGAAAAATTTTTGTTAAAAAAATTTTTCTATAGAAAAATTTTTGTTAAAAAAATTTTTCTATAGAAAAATTTTTGTTAAAAAAATTTTTCTATAGAAAAATTTTTGTTAAAAAAATTTTTGTTAAAAAAATTTTTCTATAGAAAAATTTTTGTTAAAAATATTTTTCTATAGAAAAATTTTTGTTAAAAATATTTTTCTATAGAAAAATTTTTGTTAAAAATATTTTTCTATAGAAAAATTTTTGTTAAAAATATTTTTCTATAGAAAAATTTTTGTTAAAAATATTTTTCTATAGAAAAATTTTTGTTAAAAATATTTTTCTATAGAAAAATTTTTTTTAAAAATATTTTTCTATAGAAAAATTTTTGTTAAAAATATTTTTCTATACAAAAATTTTTGTTAAAAATATTTTTCTATACAAAAATTTTTGTTAAAAATATTTTTCTATAGAAAAATTTTTGTTAAAAATATTTTTCTATAGAAAAATTTTTGTTAAAAATATTTTTCTATAGAAAAATTTTTGTTAAAAATATTTTTCTATAGAAACATTTTTGTTAAAAATATTTTTCTATAGAAAAATTTTTGTTAAAAATATTTTTCTATAGAAAAATTTTTGTTAAAAATATTTTTCTATAGAAAAATTTTTGTTAAAAAAATTTTTCTATAGAAAAATTTTTGTTAAAAATATTTTTCTATAGAAAAATTTTTGTTAAAAATATTTTTCTATAGAAAAATGTTTGTTAAAAATATTTTTCTATAGAAAAATGTTTGTTAAAAATATTTTTCTATAGAAAAATGTTTGTTAAAAATATTTTTCTATAGAAAAATGTTTGTTAAAAATATTTTTTTTTATCGAAAGATTCGTGTTAAAAATATTTTTCTATGGAAAAATTTTTGTTAAAAATATTTCTTTAGAAAAATTTTGTTAAAAATATTTTTCTGTAGAAAAATTTTTGTTAAAAATATTTTTCTTTAGAAAAATTTGAGGACCTACCCTCGTAGTACCAACTGATACAGCTATAAATTTATTTACTAACAATTACCATAGGCACAAACTAATAAATTTTAACAAGTTTATGCATTTATTTGCAGTTACGCAATTTATTGTGGACACTTAAGTAGTTTAAATACTATAAGTTGATAATTGTAGCAACTGCGTAAATAATTATTAACAACTTTGCAACAATTATCGTTTCGAATGTTTGAGGTATAAATAAATATGAGAAAAATATTGATGGCTTTTACAAAAGTATAGAAAGTTATTGTTTTGATTTTGAAATGAAATTTAAATTGAGGATAAATATTTGATTTTGAGTATCCCAGTAAAACTTTTCATAACTAAATAATGAGTATAACAGTTAAACTATTGAACACGAACTACTTACTAATTCGCTGTTTAAGTCATTACATTAACATGGGGATGTCATTGGAGGCAAGTACTTACCAATTGCAGAAAAGTAATGACTTGGGTAAGCAATTTGAAAGCAACAACAACAACAGCAACAACTTTTTTGTTGTTGTTTTATTAAAAACATATATTTTTAAATGAAATACAAAATTTTTTTTATGATCCCATGGGGGCTCGAACCCAGACCCTCCGACTGCTAGGCAGAGGCTCTTCCACTGAGCTACTTCATATGTTGAAAACTTAGCAGCTTATAATTAATATAAACAATTTTTATTTTTAGATCCAAAATCATGTGAAAATAACTTTGTTTTTCCCTGCTTTTTTTTGCTGTGTTGTAATTTTTGGAAAAATATTTTTATACGATTTTTTGTAATTATTTTAAAACTTTTTTAAAATTATTTTAAAACTTAAACAATTTAAATCTTCTTTTTTGTATGAGTTTTTACATAAGATTGACTCTTACTTACTTAAATGTTACAACCTGTTAAAGTCAAAGTCCGATCATATTTTAGAATTCCATGGATTTCGATCTTATGTTAATATTCTCCAATTTAATAGGCCAAGCTTTGAAAAATGTTCCTCTACTTGGTCTTTCTATCGAAGTTTCGAACATCCTCCTCTAACATTAGGTAGTGGGACATTTCAATTCAAATTTTATCCTCTTCTCGGAACATGTTAACTCACAATATTAATGGGTGTTAAACTAGCTCCCCGGGTGATACCATGAGGAGGTGTGTGTCCACAGTTGAGATGAAGGATGACCCAGATAAATTGGGCTTACCAAGTTAAGACCAATTAGAATCGTGTTTGGTATTCAACATCCCCTACATAATCAATATTGACTCATGATGGTATTTTTTCATTAATGTGTTGGTTTTACAAATTTTTTTTACAGAAGATAATATTTAAGTTCTTAAAATTCAAAAATCATTTAAAAAGACTCTTTAATAAAAAAAAAAAATAAAAAAAATTGTTGCCCTTGGTGGGATTTGAACCGGGGCAATTCAGTTTAAATTACCATCTTAATTACAAATAAGTACTTCTGTAATAACTAATTATTTATTCGGATGGTATGTTGTAGTCTTTACAAGGTAACCAGTTATCAGTTTACTTGCCATTACCAAAGTTTTGCTGGGATAATATTTAATTAGACTTAGTATAAACTTTTCTTTAAAAAAAAAACTTTAAATTACATAATTACTAATCTTATTATCTTATTTTTTTCAGCAATGCTCAACACGTCAGAACTTCAGTCAACAGCATCCCAACGAAGTTTTTCGCAAAAATACAGTCTGATACCAACAAGGACTCAATACAAACGCACTAACGTCCATAAAACTTTTTTAATTAACAGAAATTTATGAAAAAAACAAAGAAAATAAAATAATTACAAATCAACAGAATCTGTTATCTGATAGCAATACAAGCAATAGTAATAAAAGAATAAAATTAAAGAAATACAAGTACTTTTTAAATTAACATTAACCAATAAGTTAATAACATTATGCAAGTTCGAACAAGAAACAGAGTTTAGGCCGATTTATAAAAGATAATACATTTACTCCGATTTCGATAGTTTTAAAGTTAGTTTTCTGAAAATGGTTTGGATAAGATGGATATTCGCTTTAATGTCAGAGGTTTCATTAGAATCGATGCTTAACTGGCTCCTGGTCGAATTAGTAGCTTAGCAATAGTTCTTAGCTCCATAGTTCTGATAAGCGCTATTGTCTTATTCACCCATTAGCCATGCTAACATTCTGTTTAAAAATTACTGCATATTCACACCTCGCTTTGATAACTCCTTTACTGTGACTGGAGGTCGGATCTTAGTTGAAGAAAAGGGTAGGATTTGGTTTCCTCATTCTTCTGTTAGGAAAGAAAATCTATCTCAAACTCCCTAATCTTTGTTACATTGTTTAGGCGAGATAACGGTCATATACAAGACATCCAAGTGGCTAAGATATTACAGAATATATGACAGAAATAAACTATGAACACATTTGGGTCAAAATAATTTTTTTTAGAACGAAAATTCGTTATTAGAAATATAATATATGGGTTTATATGAAAGTGCTCACAAAAGCTCCGTATGACGAAATTCGTCGTAAGTATCGAACATTGCGATAGAATCTATAGAAAAAGCCATTCGTGCCAACAGAGTAAGAAACGATGTTTATACCAGAGTAAGAAACGAAACCTTTAGCAAACGTTTGTAGAATGTAAAGACAGATTCAACTTTACTTCGATAATTTTATTCCATTAACTAAACACAACAAATTCATTTGAAAATTCAAAGAGCAAAAAAAAACTCGTTTAAAATACCCATCGTACGTTTAAGTACAAAACAGCCTCAGAAACGTTTGCGAATAGTTTGTTTTGCCTTAAGCTAAGGTAGGTAGCCCATAGTGCCAGCAGCCGAAGACTTTTTGTAGAATGTAAAGACAGATTCAGTTTTACTTCGATCGTTTTGTTCCATGAACTAAACAAAAGAAATTAATTTGAAGAGTCAAAGAGCAAAACACAAACAGCTTACTATACTATATCGTACGTTTAGGTAAAAAGCAGCCTTAGAAACGTTTGCGAATAGTTCGTTCTGCCTTAAGCTAAGATAGACAGCCATACGGCCAGGAGCCATAGACCTTTTTGTAATTTTTGTAATTATCACGATCTGATAATTACAAATCTGAGACTATTTAATAACATAACAACTAATATCAGGTAGATTCCAGATATGATGGTAAAAATTTTTAAATTTGTTTAGAAATTTTGTGATCGTATTTCTTCAAGCCTTTAAAAAATATTTCCTCTCCCAAGCCCTAAAAATTGTATTTAATTGAGTTTAGTAAATATCTCGAAAACTGTTTTCCTAGAACCTTCTGCTGACAATTTTTAGATTTTTCTTCTATTAAGTACAAATAAACCATGAACTTGGTATAACAGGAAAGTCATTTAAAAGTCCAGTTTAGAGTCTAGGTTCGTTTTCGATACCGAAAATATTTAAATAAATTCTACCGAAACGGATTTTCATTTTTTGGTTGAAAATTCTAAAAGTTTCTCGGTATCAAAAATTGAGAAACTGAAAGAAATTTAAAGTTTAATTACGATATTTTATATCCAAGAATTTGAGGAAGAAATGTTTCATATACGGTTTTATAATGTTACAAAACACTTTTAGTAGAATCTAGAAAGTAGACTTATTTCTTGTTTCAGATTTTTCGGAAAGAATTTTTTGATGGTCCAATTGTTGTTAGAAACCCAGAATTATTGTCAATATCTCGAAAACTGTTATTCTAGAAGCTTATTCTGGCAGTTTTTTTTTTGTTTTTAGAAAAAAAAATTGTTAAGTGGAGTTAAACTTAAAATATCGCGATGTTGGTGGGTCATATCGCGATGTTGATGGGTCATATTGACCCAAAAGATGTTAAGTATGTGTAAATCGTGTTTTGATAGGTATAGGGACATTAAATATTAAAAATTTAATATTCTCGTTTAAATGTCTAATTTTTTGTCCATATCATATATAACGAATTTTTCAAGTCCATATCTTATAACTAAATTTTGTGTTTGAAAAACAATAATTGGGTCAAATTGGCCCAAGGAGTGTTGTAGGGTTAAGCTTCTTTTTTGATCAAATACCTATTAATTTCGACAATACACAACTCTCTAATCCCAACTGATTTAGAAAATCTAACTAACAATTTTATTCACTTCATTATATGACCGACTTATATTAAGCAGTTAATCGCCTCTCTCTGTTTCGAAAAAAAGAACAAACTAAATTTTTCTTGCACAGTGTAATTGAAATAAATAAAATTAATAATTCAACTAAAGTTCCCGCATAATACATGTTTTTTAAGCAGAGTATGATCATAAAAAAAAATATAAAAAAAAACAATTTTAAATAGCATTTACATATATATAAATAAATTATAAGTTTATTAAAACAAATAAAACTAAAAAAAAAATATTAAATTAACAAAAAAATTTAAAATAGAAAAAAAGTTTAAGTGAAAAAAAAACAAAATATTATTACAAGTGTATTACACAAAAACAATAATAACATAAATAAAATTATCATAAATATTTTAATAGTAATTAAATCATAACATAAACATTATACTTATCAATGACTTATATTCAAAAAGGGTTATCTGCAAATCATTAAAATTATATTTGAGGTTTCGAAGGTTCTAACAAATTTAATGTAAACTTTAGTAGTTTAAGTTTTTGTTCTTATTTCAGGGGCTATCACCGCATGTCGATCGAAATGTAAGATATTTCAGAAAAAATTGTGTAGCATAACTTTAGGATAATTAATATATAACATATATATAAGGTTCACTTCATTGTAACTTATTTTTCAAAAGTTCCCCAATAGTAAAAGAATTTTATTTTAATCACATAAATGTTTGACAAACAAACGATTATGGTTAGTTATCAAATTTTATTAAACTTTTTGCAAAATTTTAAAATCCCTAAGGTATGTTACATAATATTTGCTTAAAAGTCTAAGTTTTCGATCGATATCGAATTCTATGTTTTGGCCCCGGATTTTATTTAGATAATCCTTTTTGAATATAACTTTTTTGATAGTAATTCATTTTGTTTGGCTATTAAATACTTATATACATAAAAAAGTTTCAACAAAATGTTAATAATTTTGCTTAAAAACTGACTACAACGAAAAATTAACATTTTAAAATAAATTTTCTTTAGAAATCGTCAATGATTTTTAAAAATGATTACCAGTCTTTTATAACTCGGTATTAATAGTAAATAAACAAATGCATACATTATATGTTAGGGTGTCCCAGAACAAATAATCTTTTCATAATTAAGTAACAATAATTTTTTCCATCTGTAATGTTATTGTTGTATATGTTTCCAATCATATTAACTTAATTTGTGTCATTATGTGCTTCTAGGGTGACCTCTAAGTTTACAGCAGAATTCGAGGAGGATATCTTACAAAAAACGACTTAGTAAAATGACTATATTAAGAAATCGGCTGGATTTGTAGAAGGTATAATTTAGGAACCATTTTATATTTACAACAAACAAATTTCTTTTCCACCATAGGTGGAAATGGTATTATAAGTTTGTGATGATGTATGTAAAGCATAGAAATATTTGTCTTAGACCCACCTTTAGTATAACAATAGGCTTAAAATCACTTTCTGAGTCGATTTAGCGATTTCCGTCCGTCCGTCCGTCTGGCTGGACCCCCATGTAAACCTTTTAATCAAACTACAGGTCGCAATTCTAAAGATAATTTGATGAAATTTGTTGATAATGGGACCATGGCTATTGAAATTCGTCAAAATCGGTTTATTATTTATAGTACCTTCCATAGGTCCCACTTAACGGAATTGATATATTGACCACAAATATCAATATTTTTTCATGAAATTTAAACCAAATACTTCTTATGTAAACTAAAATCACTGTACCAAATTCGGTCCACATTTGACCATAGCTCCGATACAAACTTTTCTTTAAAACGCACTAAATGAGACAAAAATCACTAAAACGCTCGTAAATCTGAAGATAGTGGGAATTTTAAGTTTATTTTTTGCATACATAATTTTTGTAACAACTGTAATCAACTGATAATCGGTCCAGATTTGACCCTAGCTCTCATATTAGTCCAAATGTCGGAAGCAGCTTAAATATATAAGTTTTGAGAAAATGTTTGTATGATGTCAAAATTTAGCTAATATTTGTCTTTATACAGGAAAATAACACCTTTGACCTTTGTAGTGAAGGGTATCGTATGGTCGGGCTTGACCGACTATAGCACTTTCTTACTTGTTTTTTGTAAACCTGTTAAGAATTCCATGCTTCGATCTTGTGTGCATATTTTCCAATTTCGTAAAACCACAAATAATTTATCTAAGTTCGTTCGGAGTAATCGATGGTAACTTCTCTATATATAATATCTCCTACAAAATTAAACCAATTTGCTCCAGCCGAATTCTTTATATAGTAATTTTAACCTCTCAGAGCGTGATGCATCGAATGTGCGGGTGGGTTTTGGCTTCAATGTTTTTGCTTCCGTTTGCCTAATTTGAAATATGCTATCATGCATAGATTATCCTGTTTGTTTTTTCTTTTGATTCTTACATTGATTTACCGTTTTAGAAAAAAGGAGCCGAGGATGTAAGTTTGTTTGTATTTAATTTCAAAAGTTCTAATCGCTTTTACTAAGAATGTGTTTTAGTTAAAATATTAACCCTGATGCATCAATTGTGTGTGTACTCAAAATCATTGAAGGAAATAAATATGATAAAAACTAATCACTAAATTTATTTTCTTACGCTGCAGAGTGGTATTTCTTCATACATTGAAGTGAAAAAGTGATCCCACAACGATGAAATTTTGCATACATGTTCAGTTTTACATTTTCTAAATCCGTCGAATTCTTGGGGTACCTGCCTTTTGCCCCAATTTTTTTCATATAGTTTTTTTCTTAATGTACAAGTCGCAATTCTAAACAGAATTTGGTGACATTTAATACAAGTCTATAAATTATTTCAAACCAGGGGCCAAATTACCGCATTCGATATCGATCGAAATCTTTTCAAAACATTTGTATAGCATACTTTAAGGATAATCAAAATTATTTAAAAAATGCACAGTTTACTATATTTTTTTGAAGTTATTTGCCAAAAGATGAACAATAGTAAAAGAGTTTTAATTGAAGTATATCAGCCTAACCGCAGAACGTTTAAAGTCGACTTTAAGCCGAAAAAGTAGACTTTATTTTGAAATTCGTACCACAAAACAAATTTTAAATTAAATTTGAAAACTTCGTTTTAAAAACTAAAATAAGCTTTTTTTCTTTTGAAGGTTTTTCATTTTGTGATTCGTCGGATAAAATGTTAAGTCGAAATTGAAAATTTTTCACAATCTTCAGTCATAAAACACATTTTGAAGTTAAATTCTTTAAAACGGATTGGGATCATATAACAATTGTTCAATTTTGTAAAACTTGATGAGCATTTAAACAATTTCATATCATATTATGAAAAAATTAAAAATATTAAGATATGCTGTTTTGTGCAAAGAACACACAGTTTTCTTAATATTTTGTTTTTGGAATTTTTTGAAATTTTATTTTATTATTTCTATTTATTGAAGAAATCTTTTGTAGAATTTGAATGTATATGTTTCAAAATATTTTTAAAGTCGTATTTTAAAAATTTCTTATGGTACGAAAAATTAAAAAAGTCGACTTTAAAATAAAGTCGATTTTACATAAAATCGTCTTTAAAATTTGTTCTGTGGTTAGGCTGTATGTTTTTAAAAACGAATCAAAATGGATACCAAATTTGAATAAAATTTTTGTATCGAAGTAACTTTGAACATCCTTTAAGTACACTTCACAATTTTTGCTAAAAAGTCCCAGAGGTCTACTGTTTTTGGTTGAAATTCGTCTATTCCTTGAAGTACCTACCGTTGGGGTACCCAATTTTCAACTATTTTTTGTTTTTATGTACAATCCGCAATTCTTAACAGAATTTAATGAAATTCGGCACACGTTTATAAGTTGATGTATTAATTTCTCATCTGAATTTGAAACATTCCGCCACACGTATAATATTTGATCCAAGAAAGTGTTATACTTATTTTGTTAGAGACCCCTTGACTCTTTGGGGTACCTACCTTGCACTCCCATTTTCCACTTATTATAGTTCTCAATGTATAAGCCGGAATTCTCAACAGAATTTGAAAAAAAATTGGCACAAGTCTATTAGTTTATCCAACAAAGCGCTCAATCAATTTTGGTTGAAATCCGATCATCTGCTTTGGATCCCCCTTTTTCACTTGTTTTTCTTCTTTTCAACATAATTTGATGAAATTCGGCAGAAATCTATTAGTTAACTCAAAATAGATCTCTACTAATTTTGAAATTCGTTGACTCTTACGGGACTTACACTTAAATTCAATTTGATTAAAAAGTTACGCCTAAACGACTGCAACACTTTTTGCTTAAATTATGCGTAACAATTTACGTGACTTTTTTCAGAAAACTTTGAAGTTTGTTCTACGATCGGTAAATTTCGGTGAATTTTTTAGCTTAATCTAAAGAAGAGACTTTTACCTATCACATGGTTATGGTGGGAGCACCGAGCAAAACCGAGCCAACTTATTTTTTGTCAAAAGAAAAACGAAATACTAAATTTTGTAGAGCTTTTTTAATTTCCTGATATATCCTCAACTATAAAAGATATTAAGTTATTTTCTTTTGCAGACTAAAACTAAGGTTCTATGTCTTAATTAAATCGACATCAAGCTTAAAGCTATGAAACTGTATTTGATGTATGAGCTACTGAGTTTGATGAAAAATTTCATCACTTTAGAGCATTAAGCAAATTTCAATACCTTTTTTATAACACAAAGTGTAGCGTTTTCTTTAAAACAATTATTGATCCTTAATATCTAGACTCTTCTCTATAGAACTGCATCATTACAGTTGTCAAAAGCTGTGGTCAAAAGTGGCTTTTTTGCACCAGAAATATCATAGTGCGCTGAAGATACCAATCATAATTCAAAGTGGTTCAAATTATATATAAAAATAAGTATAAAAGTGGTATAGTGGGTTAAGGCCGACCATATGTTACCTTTTGCAACTAAGGCCAAATGCCCATTATTATTTTTTTTGTTTGCATAAGTCCAGATACATATTTGGAAGGTACCAGAAATAATGGAAAGATTTTGACCAATTTCAATAGCAATGATGTCAAACTCATCTGTACTTTGACTACAAGCTTCGCATGGGGCCCAGCTAGTCGTCCATACGAACGGACAAATATCGGTTAATCGATTCAGGAAGTGGTGGATCTAAAGCAGTGGTGGGCACTAACACATATGCAAATTTGCGATTGTACTAGTAGCAGCAAACAAAATCAGAGATGCTAAGTTCGATCCCCGGCCAGACCCACTTGAAAAACAATAAATTTTCAAAAAAGCGGCGGTTCACCTCATAACTCAGATAGCCATTGGTTATTGAGTATTAGGCTATGTAAAACTTCTCTAGCTAATGCATTTGCCGTTCGGAGCTGACGTTAAAACGTAGGTCCCTTTCAATGAGTATAAAAATAGAATCGGATGCAGCTCATTGTCTGAGAGAAGTGCCACTTGTTCCAATTGGAATGTTGTCGGGGAATTATATATATATATAGTTCTAACGTTTTAAAAAGAAAAAGTTTTCTAAACATATTTTTATTAAAAATTTTTCTATAGAAATTTTTTTTGTTAAAATTTTTTCTATAGATATGTTTTTATTAAAAATTTTTCTATATTTTTTTTGTCAAAAATTTTTCTATAGAAAATTTGTTCATCACAAATTTTTCTATAGAAAATTTTCTTATCAAAAATTTTTGTATTGAAAATTTTCTTATCCAAAATTTTTTTTATCAAAAATTGTTCGATAAAAAATGTTTCTATAGTTTTTTTATCAAAATTTTTTATAGAACATTTTTTTATCAAAAATTTTTCTGTAGAAATTTTTTTTTTATCAAAAACTTTTTTATATAAAATTTTTTCATAAAAAATTTTTCAATAAAAAATTTTTCTTTAGAATTTTTTTTTTATCTAAAATGTTCTATAGAAAAATTTTTTATCAAACATTTTTCTATAGAAGATTTGAAAAATTTTTGATATAAAAATATTTTTGTCAAAAATTTTTACAGAAAAATATTTTTATCGAAAAATTTTCTATGAAATATAATTTTATTCGAACAATTTTCTAAAGAAAAACATATTTTCTACTTGTTCCAATTGGAATGTTGTCGGGGAACTATATATATATATAGTTCTAACGTTTTAAAAAGAAAAAGTTTTCTAAACATATTTTTATTAAAAATTTTTCTATAGAAATTTTTTTTGTTAAAATTTTTTCTATAGAAAATGTTTTTATTAAAAATTTTTCTATATTTTTTTTGTCAAAAATTTTTCTATAGAAAATTTGTTCATCACAAATTTTTCTATAGAAAATTTTCTTATCAAAAAATTTTCTATTGAAAATTTTTTTATCCAAAATTTTTTTATCAAAAATTGTTCGATAAAAAATGTTTCTATAGTTTTTTATCAAAATTTTTTATAGAAAATTTTTTTATCAAAAATTTTCTGTAGAAAATTTTTTTTATCAAAAACTTTTTTATATAAAATTTGTTCATAAAAAATTTTTCTATAAAAAATTTTTCTTTACAAGTTTTTTTTATCTAAAATGTTCTATAGAAAAATTTTTTATCAAACATTTTTCTATAGAAGATTTAAAAAATTTTTGATATAAAAATATTTTTGTCAACAATTTTTACAGAAATATATTTTTATCGAAAAATTTTCTATAAAATATAATTTTGTTCGAACAATTTTCTAAAGAAAAACATATTTTCTATAAAGAAAATTTTGGATCGAAAATATCTAAAAAATATAAAAATCTAAAATTGTTAATTATTATAATGTATTTCTGGTTTGAAAAATATTCCCAAAATTTACAAAAATATTCCTAATGTTCAGAAAAATAATAGTGTTGTGGCAACAATGTTCAGGATTGTATTTCTGTGTTCTCTCGAACCATGTATATTGTTGCTATAAATTCGATTTTGATGTGTTTCTTGCCTATTTTGTTTTTGTCTTTTCTTTAACAAAGCGGCACTAACCAAATCTGTTAACATCCAAATTCCAACTGAATGATTTTAATACTCATTTTTATCATTTTCATTTTCAATGATCGTGGTTTTTACGAAAATTAAAAAAATTCATCGGCTACTGGTGGTATGGGCTGCCTACTCCTGGTTATAGCAAATAAATATCTCACCAATGGCAGATTTAATTCCAATATTTCTGTTCGTTACATACATCAGCACAATTTTATATTTCCACCTTTGGATCCATCATGTGTATGTATTGGTCTTAGTATTGGTCATTGTCGCGTGGACCATTTTTCGTACATACGAGCTGAATAAATATAGGCAATTTTCAGCAGGTAATATGAAACTTAAAGGGAACCTTACATAATCCTACAGTTATCGGTTTTAAGCATAATAATTTCAAACCATTTAAAAAATTATTATAAACATATTTGTATGTATTTAATTATTTACCACAAAAAATTTATTAAATTCAATGTTTATTTAGATAAATATAAATAATCTATTCTAAAAACAGTATCATCATATCATACTAAATTAAATAAAGTTAAAAACTATATTTGTATTAATTAAATCTTATCATTTTAGTAAATTAAATAAATAAATATAATAAAAAAAAAAAGAAAAACAACAACTGCAAATTAAATCTAACAATTTTAAATGCATAATTATTACATCTAATTCAAAACTTAAACTCAGATTGTATTCGAAACCGCTAAGCAATGTGATTAATTATAATATCATTATTAAAACAAAATTATTATAATAAAACCAACAAAATATCTCTATTTAATATTTTTGAAATTTATTTTAGTTAAAAGATCATTTTACCTAAATTAAGGCAAATGAAAAAATCCATATCAATTAAACCATAGGCAAATTTGTAGCTCAAGCGCACAGTGGTTTGAAAACAAAATTGTTTGGAGAAAAAACAAAAATTAAGCCAAACATTTTTTAAAGCAAATTTTAGAGTTCCAACTTGGATGTTTTTAAAACTCACTCCCACGAGCTTCATTAATGATTGTGATTATTACAAAAAGTCTTCGGCTTCTGGTGGTATGGGCTGACTATGCCTGATTATCAGGCGTAGGCAGCCCATACTAGATAAAATTGAGATTATTTTCTGTGTGTAAAATTTTTACAAACTTTTTTTTTGTATTTCATTCAAAAATTCATAATTTGATAAATCAGACATATTTTGTACTTAATTTGATGTATAACAATTTTTTATAATAATTTTCTTTCATTAATAAAAATGTTTTGTAATAACAAATTTACTGTAACTATTAAGCAAAACATTAATGCTTTTAGTAAGAAAAACATAGTTCGAAAAAAAACAGTACCTTATTAGATTGTACTGAACTTACGCACACACAAAAGTTATTTAT
This sequence comes from Stomorhina lunata, assembly GCA_933228675.1. Lineage (NCBI taxonomy): Eukaryota > Metazoa > Arthropoda > Insecta > Diptera > Rhiniidae > Stomorhina > Stomorhina lunata. Next base: position 48,120,332 of record OW121744.1, read on the forward strand.
TTTTTAGGTACCTAACTAAGTCGGAAACAAAGTTAGGTACACAAAGACACAATAAAAAAAGAACGGTACGTTAAAATAAGGTACCGCTCTTTAAGATTTTAGAGTATTTTTTAGTTAACTTTAGAGTACTTTAAAGTACTAAGTTACGAATCTTTAGATAACTCACTTGTAGCTGCTTTCGTAATATTTTGACGAAGTTTTGTTCTTGTGCATTCATAAATAACTCGTATATTTTAGTAAAAAATACCCAACAGTTCCATGATGACAAAATGAGCAGCGATTTAAAAATGTACTTTTTGGTTAATAAATTACTTCGTAATATGGAAGTGCTGGCTCATTGCTGAGGTAAAAGCGATTATTAACCTACTCTAATCAGAAGTTTATCTTGAAATCTTCAGACATTTTACCAACTGGGAAACAGTCCATCAATTTGGAACTGTTGGGAAATTCTTAAACATGCATATACACGCATAGCATGTCAATTGTGTTTGTATTGGTGACACAATTTTTTATGATATACACACAAATATAAGAAAGTGTTGCCAGGTTAGGGTTTTACATCCTAAACGATAGAATAATTTTTATTTGTTCGATAGCGTTATAAATTTATAGTTTACACTAACGTATATGGAGTAAAATGTAGTTGCAATTAATAAATATATTTTATGTTTTTACTACTATTAAAAACAATTTTTAAACACATAAAAGTAGTATCGTCAAATATGGGATGTTTTTGAAATTGCGTAACACAACTAAACTCAATGAAATCTAGAAATCAACTTTGTTGCTGATTTCTCCAATTTTGTAGCAAAAGTTAGAAATTAATATATTCATAAACTATTTAAATATCCCGTAAACCGCCTTTAAAAATAATTAAAAAAGCAGTTAGACAAAATTTAATATTCACTTTTGGCAATACTGTTATTCTAATTGTTGACAGCCTCATAAGAGTTCGTTAAAGTTAAGGTACGGAGTACGTTAAGGTACTCAACAAAGTACGTTATTTTTAGAGTACTTCGTGAAAGTTCGTTATGATAAAGGTTGTGTATTTTAACAGGTTCTCTAAAATTTTAAGGTACCTATACTTAAATTGAACACTTTGTTACGTATGTGACTTTGTACCGAACTTGCCTAGGTACAGTACGGTACCTTAAAATACAGTATTTTAGAGTATTTTTTCGAACTATGAAGAAAAAAGAAAAAAAAAAAATAAAAAAAATTTAAAATAACTCCGATTTTTTTTTGTGAATAAAACTATAAAACTTTATAACCCATATACTAAATATATAAATGCATTTATTATATGCATTTTTCAAAGAGTGTTTTAACGAATAAAAAAAAAGATATTAAAACATATGAACATCATTCATTTAAGTTAATAATTATTAGGATACGAATAAAATCTTCCGTTTTTATTTTTAATTCTGCATTTAAATTTAAGCATTTATCTATAAGTTTTGAATAAAGTGAAAAATAAATTTTAAAATTATTTAATTAAAAATGTTGTTGTTTTATTCACTTTTTTATGGGGGATTTTAGATTTAAGCAAAATTATAACCAATTTGATTCATTGGTATAAAAAAGATAATAGAATCGAAAAATTTTTTTTAGAAAAATTTTAGAATTTTTAAAATTTTCTATTCTTAAAGGAAATTTTGAAAATGTTCTACTTTTTATAGGAAATTTTGAAAATTTTCTATTTTTATAGAAAATTTTGAAAATTTTCTATTTTAATAGGAAATTTTGAAAATTTTCTATTTTTATAGGAAATTTTGAAAGTTTTCTATTTTTATAGGAAATTTTGAAAATTTTCTATTTTTATAGGAAATTTTGAAAATTTTCTATTTTTATAGGAAATTTTGAAAATTTTCTATTTTTATAGGAAATTTTAAAAATTTTCTATTTTTATAGGACATTTTGAAATTTTTCTATTTTTATAGGAAATTTTGAAAATTTTCTATTTTTATAGGAAATTTTGAAAATTTTCTATTTTTAAAGGAAATTTTGAAAATTTTCTATTATTAAAGGAAATTTTGAAAATTTTCTATTTTTAAAGGAAATTTTGAAAATTTTCTATTTTTATAGGAAATTTAAAAAATTTTCTATTTTTATAGGAAATTTAAAAAATTTTCTATTTTTATAGGATTTTGAAAATTTTCTATTTTTGTAGGAAATTTAATTTTGTTTTTGATAGAAAATTTTGAAAATTTTCAATTTTTTCATAGGAATTTTTGAAATTTTTCTATTTTTGTCATGGGAATTTTTGAAAATTTTCTATTTTTCATAGGAATTTTTGGAAACTTTATATTTTTATAGGAAATTTTGAAATTTTGTAAGTTTGCTATTTTTTTTAGAATTTTTGAAATTTTTTTATTTTTATAGGAAATTTTAAAAATTTTCTATTTTTATAGGAAATTTTGAAAATTTTGTATTCTTATAGGAAATTTTCCTTTTTTTCGAAATTTCCTAAAGAAAATAAGGTAGAAAATTTTCTATAAAATAGAAAATTTTCAAAATTTTCTATAATATAGAAAATTTTTAAAATTTCCTATAATAATAGAAAATTTTTAAAATTGCCTATAATAATAGAAAATTTTCAAAATTTCCTGTAATTATAGAAAATTTTCAAAATTTCCTATAAAAATAGAAAATTTTCAAAATTTCCTATAAAAATAGAAAATTTTCAAAATTTCCTATAAAAATAGAAAATTTTCAAAATTTCCTATAAAAATAGAAAATTTTCAAAATTTCCTATAAAAATAGAAAATTTTCAAAATTTCCTATAAAAATAGAAAACTTTCCTATAAAAATAGAAAACTTTCAAAATTTCCTATAAAAATAGAAAATTTTCAAAATTTCCTATAAAAATAAAAAAAATTGGAAATTTGCTATAAAAATAGAAATTTTTTTTAATTTGCTATTAAAATACAAAATTTTTAAAATTTCCTATAAAAATAAAAAAATTTGAAAATTTCCTATAAAAATAGAAATTTTTTTAAATTTGCTATAAAAATACAAAATTTTTAAAATTTCCTATTAAAATAGAAATTTTTCAAAATTTCCTATAAAAATAGAAAATTTTCAAAATTTCCTATAAAAATAGAAAATTTTCAAAATTTCCTATAAAAATAGAAAATATTCAAAATTTCCTATAAAAATAAGAAATTTTGAAAATTTGCTATAAAAATAGAAATTTTTTTTAATTTGCTATAAAAATACAAAATTTCCTATAAAAATAGAAAATTTTCAAAATTTCCTACAAAAATAGAAATTTTTCAAAATTTCCTACAAAAATAGAAATTTTTCAAAATTTTCTATAAAAATAGAAAATTTTCAAAATTTCCTATAAAAATAGAAAATTTTCAAAATTTCCTATAAAATAGAAAATTTTCAAAATTTCCTATAAAAATAGAAAATTTTCAAAATTTCCTATATAAATAGAAAATTTTCAAAATTTTCTATAAAAATAGAAAATTTTCAAAATTTCCTATAAAAATAGAAAATTTTCAAAATTTCCTATTAAAATTTAAAATTTTCAAAATTTCCTATAAAAACATAGAATATTTTCAAAATTTCCTATAAAAAATAGGAAATTTTCAAAATTTCCTATAAAAAAAATAGGAAATTTTCAAAATTTCCTATAAAAAAATAGGAAATTTTCAAAATTTCCTATAAAAATAGGAAATTTTCAAAATTTCCTATAAAAATAGAAAATTTTCAAAATTTCCTATAAAAATAGAAAATTTTCAAAATTTCCTATAAAAATAGAAAATTTTCAAAATTTCCTATAAAAATAGAAAATTTCAAAATTTCCTATAAAAATAGAAAATTTTCAAAATTTCCTATAAAAATAGAAAATTTTCAAAATTTCCTATAAAAATAGAAAATTTTCAAAATTTCCTACAAAAATAGAAATTTTTCAAAATTTCCTACAAAAATAGAAATTTTTCAAAATTTTCTATAAAAATAGAAAATTTTCAAAATTTCCTATAAAAATAGAAAATTTTCAAAATTTCCTATAAAAATAGAAAATTTTCAAAATTTCCTATAAAATAGAAAATTTTCAAAATTTCCTATAAAAATAGAAAATTTTCAAAATTTCCTATATAAATAGAAAATTTTCAAAATTTTCTATAAAAATAGAAAATTTTCAAAATTTCCTATAAAAATAGAAAATTTTCAAAATTTCCTATTAAAATTTAAAATTTTCAAAATTTCCTATAAAAACATAGAATATTTTCAAAATTTCCTATAAAAAATAGGAAATTTTCAAAATTTCCTATAAAAAAAATAGGAAATTTTCAAAATTTCCTATAAAAAAATAGGAAATTTTCAAAATTTCCTATAAAAATAGGAAATTTTCAAAATTTCCTATAAAAATAGAAAATTTTCAAAATTTCCTATAAAAATAGAAAATTTTCAAAATTTCCTATAAAAATAGAAAATTTTCAAAATTTCCTATAAAAATAGAAAATTTCAAAATTTCCTATAAAAATAGAAAATTTTCAAAATTTCCTATAAAAATAGAAAATTTTCAAAATTTCCTATAAAAATAGAAAATTTTCAAAATTTCCTATAAAAATAGAAAATTTTCAAAATTTCCTATAAAAATAGAAAATTTTCAAAATTTCCTATAAAAATAGAAAATTTTCAAAATTTCCTATAAAAATAGAAAATCTTCAAAATTTCCTATAAAACTAGAAAATTTTCAAAATTTCCTATAAAAATAGAAAATTTTCTATAAATTTAGAGAATTTTTAAAATTTCCTACAAAAATAACATTTTTTAAAAATTTTCAATAAAAATAGAAAATTTCCTAAAAAATAAAAAATTTTCAAAATTTCCTATAAAAATAGAAAATTTTCAAAATTTCCTAAAAAAAATAGAAAATTTTTAAAATTTCCCAAAAAAAAAAAATAGAAAATTTTAAAAATTTCGTAAAAAAAATAGAAAATTTTAAAAATTTCCTAAAAAAATAGAAAATTTTAAAAATTTCCTAAAAAAATAGAAAATTTTAAAAATTTCCTAAAAAAAAATAGAAAATTTTTAAAATTTCCTATAAAAATAAAAAATTTTAATTTTGAAAATTTGTCCATATCCTTTCAGTTTGCAAGACTCAAAATATCTGTATGATATAATACAATTAAATAAAACCACGTGTGTGTTTATATGTATTTATGTGTTTATTGTATATACATTTAAATATATTGTACTTGTTTCAATAAATAAACGTGTTTAATTCTTCTGGTGGTTATTATTTATTAAATCACCGTGTAAACGATAAACAATTGTTATAAATTCTTTATATATTTTTTTTTGTCAATACAATTACAATTAATTTCCCATCTGTTTTCATATGCAAAACAACACAAACTTTTTACCAAACAAAAATTAAATTTTGTTATGTACGTGTATTTATGTGTTTTTGCGAGATTATTATAAGGCCAGCATTTTCTTTTTTTGTAACAAATTTAATTTTCCAGTTAAATGAGTAGAAAATGATTAAATTTATGCATTAAATAATATTTATTAAAAATTTTTCGAAATGAACTATGAATAATAAAATGTTCTTTATAAAAACCTTGAAATTTTTTAAGTTTTGAGATTAATTTTTGTGAAACGGGTAAAAGTCTTTTGATCGGATGTGCTAAACCTTATAGTCTAAAGTTTAATTACTTTGTATGTATGAGGCTGGGTCAATAAGTCAATGAAAATTTAAAATTTCTATCTTTAAATTAAGAAATGCAAATTTCTCTTGTCAATAAGCAAATGTCAGTTGACTTTTATCATGCGACATTTGAAAATGGAATTAAGTGAAAAACTACTATTTTTCAGGACACTCTAATATACATATGCATAGATCGATCTATTGACTTAAATAAATTTGTATATATTTCACGCTCAATAGATGGAGGGTTACCAATTGCACCGTGTTTTAGCTGCAATTGATATACATATGGGCAAATCCGAAAAACATTAAAACAAGGACAAAATTTTAAAACTGTCAAAATCATGTATTTGTGTTTAGAAAAAAAATTACCATATATTGATCCTTTATACAATTTGTGATTGCCCTCTTCGTGAATGCACCCGTCTCAAATTTTTATAAATTTTTCAAAATAAAAGGGTTTTAAAAGTTTATAAAAATCGCAAACACATCCATTTAGGTATTAAGTTTCAGTAGGCGCTCAAAGTCTGCTTAATTTTATACAATTAAATGTAAAAGACCCCATCAAAAGTAATTGAAGTGCTAAAAAAAACGTCGAGCAAAAAAGGGCTCACAGTGTGTAGCGTCCGTCACAGAAATAAAGGGTTTTTTTAATTAGTGCAATTTTTCTTTTTTCTCCAATTGAACTTGGTTCGTAAAGAGAACTTATAGTATGCTCTGCATTAGGCTACAAATGTGTAAATGTTAATATAGCATTTTATAGAATAATATGTATGGGAAAGTGTGTAGCGTCCGTCACAGTCTATATTTTTTACAAAATAATATTTATTAGATACGCAATTTATGAACACATTTCCGTCTTATGCATAAAGTTAAAACACTCTCTATATCAACAGATTAAATTTAAGGTATTAGGTGCTAAACAAACATACAGTGGGGCAAATTTGATGCTTTTGAAGATTTTTTTTTTTTGATTTTTGGGAGACTCTAACGAAAAATAAGATATAAAAAGTGTAAAACTTTAAAAAATATATGTGTATGTAGCCGTTTTGTAAAATATTAAATCCTGCCAAAAAATCGCATTTTTAACCACGAATAAAGAGGAAGGAGATGAAATTTGGGAACAAATAACACAATTATTTTCACAGATTTACAAAAACTTAAAAAAAATATGAAATATAAATTTTTACTAATAAAAAACATTCAAGTAAAAACTGTATTGTCCGTCACGTAGCGTCCGCAGTAGTTCATTTTTGAATTTTTGGTGAAACTGGAAACTTTAAAATATTTTATAAAAGCTGTTTTGTTATCCTTCGATTTTCCTCTATTCTTTAATGTATTTACAATTTTTTATTACTATGACCGATTTGATGAATATTATAGAAACACTTGTTAAAAAAAGTCACTTCCATTTTTTGTAGCGTCCGTCACAGCACTTTGAAAGCGAATATCTTTTTTTCCAAAACAAGTATATACATTAACAAATGCCATTTGATAGCACAATCGCAATCTGTGCAAAGATATCTCGTGAAAAACGACAATGGGATTCATTTAAGTACAACAAAATGTATCGTCCGTCACTCAGGATTTGCCCATATATAGGTTGCGAATAAACTTTTTTTAATTGAATTATTATTTAATTACCACATTTTAAAAAAGCAATTTTAGTAAAGTATTATATGTTTTTATAATATTAAATTATTATTATTCTTTGTTTTTTATATTATTTATCTTTCAATGGGTAAATGTTGATTTGTTTATTCTCACTCGTAATTGTAAAAGGATGTTGTCGATATGAATAAAAATAATTTTTAAAATATTTTATTTTATCTTATGCTGGCATATGAAAATTTATTTTAATTAATTTTCATATGCCAGCATAAGATATTTATCTTTTCAAAACAAAATAGTTTAAAAATTATTTTTATTCATATCGAATAGAATATAAGAATAAGAATATTTATATATTTTTTGTAATATTGAAACAAAATTTTTGTAAAATATGTAACAAATTGATATTTGTATGTATATAAGAAAATAAACACTATTATTTACTTGTTTTAGGCAGATTGCAATCAATGTTAGGGTTTTCTGTTAAAAACTTTATTGGAAAATCTATGATAATGAATATTTTTATAATACAGTGGGGGACGATTTATGAAATTGAAAAATGCTAGAACAATTTGGCGTTTTAGTGCTTTACTACTGCTCAGTTATTTTAGTTTTTTTACATATACATTTACGAGTAATACAAGATAGATTGTTTACCAACAAAGTTTATTTTCAATGCATGGAGACATATACATTAGGGTGCATCATATTTTACGAAAGTACGAAATCGAACAGTAACTCCACCCAGAAATGTTCAACATAATATAAAGACAAGCTATGCAATATGACATTGGTATATTTTATGTAGAATCCTAGGCCCCCATACAAGTTTCTCTCAAAAACATACAAGTTCGTAGAATTTTCTTATCTAAAAACAAGTAAGAATGTGCTATAGTTGGTCAAGACCGACCATACGATACCCTTGACAATTATGGTCAAAGGTGTTCTTTTTCCTGTATAAAGACCAACATTTGCTAAATTTTGCCATCATACAAACATTTTCTCAAAACTTATATATTTAAGCTGTTTCCGTCATTTGGACTTATATGAGAGCTAGGGTCAAATGTGAACCGATTATTATTACAAAAATTATGTGTGCAGAAAATAAACTTGAAATTCTCAATATCTTTAGATTTGCGAGCGTTTTAGTGATTTTTGTCTCATAAAGAAGAGCTTGTATGGGAGCTATGGTCAAATGTGGACCGATTTCAACGAAATTTGGTGCAGTGATTTTAGCATTATTTGTTTTAAATTTCATTAATAAATATTTATATTTTCGGCCAATATATCAATTTCGGCAAGTGGGACCTATGGGAGGTACCATAGATAATTTCATCAAATTATCTTTAGAATTGCGGCCTATAGTTTGATTACAAGGTTTACATGGGGGTTCAGCCAACCAGCCAGACGGACGGACATCGCTAAACCGACTCAGAAAGTGATTGTAAGTCTATTGGTATACTAAAAGGTGGGTCTAAGACAAATATTTCTATGCGTTACATATATCAGGGTATAAATATAATATTTCTTAACCACTTACTTTTCAACTGATAACTTTGGAAATGAAAGGAAATTTTCATTGATTTCTTTTAGGTAAACTGCTAACTTCTAATAGAAGATTCTTACAAAAAAATAGAAAAATCCATACAAAGGCACACCTACTTTTCTGATCTTAAAAATATATAAAATTGTTTAAGCTGTGAAGGCAAACCCAATTTGTTTGCCAACCCAGCGGAATTGCGTTTATCAGATGATCTCATCTGAACCGCTATGGTATAGCAGGTTAGTCATCCGCCTGGCATACCAGGGGTCCAAAGTTCAATCCTCGGCCAGACTCACTAAATTTGTAAAAACGCTTCGGTTCACCTCATAACTCAGCTAGCCACTGGTTATTGAGTATTGCTCTATGTAAAACTGCTCCAACTAATACATTTGCCGTTCTCAGCCGGATTTAAAAGTAGGTCCCTTTCAATGAGTCTAAAAATAGAATTGGATGCAGCTCATGGTCTGAGAGAAGTACCGCTTGTTCCAATTGGAATGTTGATGTGGAAATTATTATTATTATTATTATCATCTGAGCTTTAACTACCATTACAAGCTTATCACAACTAACAACATACGTCAAATGTTTAAATTTATTTCTTTTGCTTCTTTGGCTACAATCTTCAACAGTTTTTATTGGCCTTTCCAAAATTTCAGTTATATCAAATGTTAATATTAGAAATGGTGAATCCTTTATGTCTGGTATTTGTCCGATCAATACATGATAAAATGCAAAGTTTGTGATTCAATTTGTTTTGTTTTGTTAAATTTCCAGTGACGCCATCTATCGGAAATTTGTCATATTAACTTTGAAAACTTCGTCAGCTTATGTGCAACAACTTTGCCAAAGATCATAACATGATCAAATGCACAGTTTACGTTTTCTTTAATTATGAGTCATTTTCAATGGCGTCACCTTTCGTACATTTTTCGTACCAACTTAGAAACCATCGAAGTCTCATGAGAAACTGCAATATTATCAAATCGTAAACTATTTAATTTATTTTGAGTAATTTCCATTAGCGACACCTATCGAAAATTGGTCATTCCAGCTTTGAAATATTCGTCGACTCATGCACAACAACTCATAGATGATATAACTTCCCCTTTGAGGTACCTCCAGTTGCCAGTGCATTCAGAACCGGTCCTCCCAGTTTAGATTGTATATGACGCTGCGTTGGCCAAGAGGCCAACCCGCAACGAGATATCGCAAGAAAGTCCGCTGATGAAGTCATAATGGGCTCTTTGGTATAGTCTGAAGATAATAGACGATTGCGCCGATGGAAAGACAGTACAAAATTTGGTCGTGGTGTCATCCTCTAAGATAAAGGAAGTACTGAAAGAGTTTCATGATGGTCCTAGTGAAGCAGGTGACCTCCACAAAGACAAAGACTCTAGAAAAACTGAAGCAGCGGTTCTTTGGCTTGGTTGTCCTCAGAGTGTAGCTGACTGGATTGCTATTTGTCCAAACTGCATCGCAGTCAAGGGTACTGTCCGAAGAAGTCGTGGCCAGCTTTAGCAGTATAATGCTGGTGCCCCTTTTCAGCGTTAGCTATAGATATGGCAGGTCCTTTCCCTGTAAGCGAGACCGAAAATCGTTATGTGTCAGTGGTGATGGACTATTTTACCAAATGGCCGGAGGTGTATGCAATACCTAATCAAGAAGCTAAGACAGTGATAGGCGTCTTCGTAAACAACTGGATATGATGCTATGGAGTTCTACAAGAGCTACACTCAGATCAAGGCAGAAATTTTGAATCCACAGTGTTCAGGGAAATATATGAGTTGTATGGTATAAGGAAAACGAGAACTACCCCTCGACATCCACAGTCTGACGGTATGGTTGAAAGGTTTAACCGTACGCTGGAAGAGTAACTAAGGAAGGTGGTCAGCGCGCATCAGAGGTTGGGATCAACAAATACAAAAACTTATGTTGGTATATCGAACAGCCGCTCACGACTCCATGTCCAAGACCCCTGCCAAAATCAGACTTGTAATTTGGTACTAAGCCGATAACAAATACTGAAACCTTAAAGAAATTCATGACTTCGTCCACAGCAAAATTAGAATGGTCTGCGACAAGATGAATTCCAGATACGATCGAGTGGCCAATTCCCGGGGATTTACCGAAGGTCAGTTGGTACTCTTATATAACTCACAGTGGAGAAAAGGATTATCCTCCAAATTACAAACTCATTGAGACGGCCCGCACAAGGTTGTAAAAAGAATTAATGATGTGGTGTATAGAATACAGAAAGATAAGAATCCAAGGTCTAAAATTAAGGTCGTACACCACGAAAGATTAGCCGCCTACGGAAGAATGGAGACTGTGCCTATTCGGGACGAACAGGCTTAAGAGGTAGGCAGTGTCACGAAGCTATCCGCCCCATTCTGCAAAGTTCACTACTTATAATATTTCCCATATTCCCACTACTTATAATATTTCCCATAGTTTTGTAGAATTTTTTTGTTGATATAGTTGTTGCTCTGTTAGTGTCTATAAGCAGAACAACATTTTTCTCTTAATGTTCTGCTAAAAGAGTAGAGCAACATTTTACTCTCTATCTACACTCTCTCTCTCTGTTGCTGTTAACTTCAAATAATCCGTTTTTACAACGTATGGGTGAGTGTGTTCATGATCATGTGAGAATGTATTGAAACATTAATGAACATTCGTAAGCCACATTGTTAGTGAAATCAACGACAGCAGCTCTTTATTTACATCTGCAGAAAATTAAAGAAACTCTTCCTCTATTATAAAAGACTGACGAACTGATATCATGGTAGAGTTTTAATTGAGACTCGTATAAAAAAACAGTGATATTAAGAATATTTAAAAAGCGAAAAGTTTGTTAACAGTTTTTGTGATTTGTGTTTAAAGCGAACTAACTCTAAAGTTAAAAGAACGATAACTTTGTAAAACTACATAAAGTGTTTTAATTTTGTTTTCGGTTGTTTGCAAAAAGAATTCCTATCACGTTTTTAAAGGAAAAACGTAACAATATATATATTTAAAAAAGTATGATGGCAAAATTTTGCAAATATTTGTCTTCTTAAGCGAAAAAAGCACCTGTGACCTTAGTGGTATTGTATGGTCGGGCTTGATCGATCGTTACTTTTCGAAATGAAGTTAATTTGTAGAAGATTGCGTCCGAAACTTCGAAGCAAAGATTAGGTGTAAAACGTCCCAGATCGAAGAGCATGGTCTTCAACCTTAATAGTTTAAAAATATAGATCATTTTAGTCAAGCCCAAACAGCAAAAATTAGAGCTCTCAAAAAATGGAGCCAGATACATTTGTTGATAAATATCTGTGGCTTGGTGCTAAAAGGGCCAATGTCAATTTTTTGCTGTTTTGAGTTAATCATTGCATTGCATTCTCTACTTAACCCTTTTTATTTCGCTTCAACAGCTAATCTCTAACTTATCTCAGAACAAATTTATAAGGATTTTTCTTAGCAATGTAACTATGAATTTAAATGGAAAATAAAAACTTTAAAACTAATTTTCTTAAAACTACATTTATTGACATTGGCCCTTTTAGCACCAAGCCACAGATATATTCATATAGACGAAATTTGTAAGTACTTCTTCAAGAAAAAAGCAGAAGGAATGACAGCCTCAATATACTCACATTCTTTTTGATGGTGGGCAACCTAAATATTCCAAAAGAATTACAACGACACATTACAAGTGCCATAAGGAGTGATTTCACTCTTAAGATTTTAGCCCCATATAATTTACGGTATAAACATATTTCTGGCAAGAACCCTTTTTTTATTAAGATTTAATTGTTTATTGTTCGGCATTAATTTTAGGCAAAAGAAAATTGTTATTTTCTTATTTAAATTATCGCGAACGCTATAAATTTTCCAGCCAAAAAAAAAAAAATTAATGGAACCAAAAGGAAAGCGAATTCTTGGGAACATAAAAATTTTAGTTTTTTTTATATTACACATATTTTTTGGCGAGAAGGTGGAATAGATGACAGAAAAAGTACAAGAATAAAGGATACTTTTTATAGTAATAGAAATATCACCAATACTAATATACACATATATACTCACAGCTAAGGCTTAAAGGGAAATAATAAAACAATTTTTTAAATTGTTGTCAACACTTTTGTTCGTTGCTTTGCTTTTGTTCTCTCCTGTTTTGGCTAAAAGGAAGCATTAGCTGAAAGGATAAAATTCATTGTATTTCTCCTTTAAAATAGGAATAGTTTGGCCCAATTGTGGCCCCTTCTTTAAAGTTCTAATAGACCATTGCGTTATAGCCAAAAGCAAGAGAAGGCTTAATAACGTCTTTTTGCTGATGTTCAAACTGCCATTACAATTTCTTAGCTATTGAGCATCATTATACTTCTTTCTCTGTCCTTTATGTTTCAACCTTTTGGCTACAAAAGCAACACAAAAAAACAAAAATTGTAGCCTTTATCTTCTGCTGTATAACAATTTTGTGCGAAATCGTTTTCAGTTCTTTAATTTTTCTTTTTTCTGGCTGCATTTTTCAATTTCATTAGCCCCCGGCTATTTGGAAAGATGTTGAAAACGGTTTAAAGGAAAATGGCCAACAAAAAGATGTTATAATTTTTTTTAAGTGTAGATCCATTTAAATGGCAATTAAAGTTAAAAACATTCCATAACTAAGAAAAAAAACTCATTTCGTAAAGCCTAAATTTAGGCATTACAATATCTAACAAATTCATTGCCTATTTTAAAGAAATTGTTGAAAAGCAAAAGAAACATTTACCTGCTGGCTGTTAAAATTAGGCGCTAATAGCCAATTTTCTTGGGCAAAACTTTATTTTCGATATTATTTTGTCTTCCTTTTTTAACGACTAAATAATAAAGTAAATTGTGATAAGAAATTAAATTTCTTCTTATTGGCAAACATTTTGTAAATTATTTCAATATTAAGTGTATGTACAGTTGGGCTTAACACTTAGTAGGCTAACTCATAGATGACTGATAAATAGATAGTGTTACATCTTAAAGACACATGTGAACCTTAAAGCTACTAGTTTAAGCAAACCTTTGGTAATGGGCCATACTAAGGTATATGTGTAAAGTATACCTTCTTGTCCGGAGTAAGGGTCCAAATAAGTCAACATATAAAACACTTAACGAGCCACGATTAAAGTGTGGGTTTTTATAGTCAAGTCTTCTTTAGTGGGTCTTTATATAGTCGAATCTTTATTTAAGGGTCTTTATATGGTCAAGTATTGATTATGGACCTTTGTAGTCAAATCTCCATACGTTTGCCTTTTTATAGTCAAATCCTATTTAGTGGATCTTTATATAGGCGAATCTTTATACAACTATAAATTTCTTATACATATATAGTCAAATTTTCATTCGTGGGTCTTTATATGGTCAAGTTTTCACTCGTCGATCTCTATAGTCCAGTCTTCATTTGTGGGTCTTTATATAGTCAAATCTCAATTCGTGAATCTTTATATAGTCAAATCTTCATTCGTGGGTCCTTATATAGTCCAATCTTTATTTGTGGGTCTTTACATAGTCAAATCTTTATTCGTGGGTCCTTATATAGTCAAATCTTTATTCGTGGATCTTTATAGTCAAATCTGTATTCGTGGATCTTTATAGTCAAATCTTCATCCGTGGGGGTTTATTTAGTCAAATATTTATTCGTTGGTCTTTATATAGTCAATTCTTCATTCGTGTGTCTTTATAAAGTTTAATTTAATTTAATTTATAGTTTAATCTTCACTCGTGGGTCCTTATATAGTCCCATCTTTATTCATAGATCTTTATAGTTAAATCTTCATTCGTGGGGGTTTATATAGTAAAATCTTTATTCGTTTGTCTTTACATAGTCAAATCTGCATTCGTGGGTCTTTATAAAGTTTAATTTTCATTCGTGGGTCCTCACATAGTCAAATCTTCATTCATTGGTCTTTATATAATCAAATCTTCATTTGTGGGCCTTTGTAAAGTTAAATCTTCATTCGTGGGTCTTTATATAGTAAAATATTTATTCGTGGGTCTTTATATAGTCAAATCTTGATTCGTGGGTCTTTATATAGTCAAATCTTGATTGGTGGGTCTTTATATAGTCAAATCTTGATTAGTGCGTCTTTGTATTGTCAAATCATCATTCGTGGGTCTTTATATAGTCAAATCTTCATTCGTGGGTCTTTATATAGTCAAATCTTCATTCGTGGGTCTTTATATAGTCAAATCTTCATTAGTGGGTCTTTGTAAAGTTAAATCTTTATTCGTGGGTCTTTGTAAAGTTAAATCTTCATTCGTGGGGTTTATATATATATTCAAATATTCATTCGTGGGTCTTTATATATATATTAAAATATTCATTCGTGGGTCTTTATATAGTGAAATCTTAATTCGTGGGTCTTTATGCAGTCAAACTTCATTTGTAGGTCTTTATATAGTCAAGTCTTCATTCATGGATCTTTGTAAAGCTAAATCTTCACTCGTGGGTTTTATATGTATTCAAATATCCATTCGCGGGTCTTTATACAGTCAAATTTTCATTTGTGGGTCTTTATATTGTTAAATTTTAATAAGTGGGTCTTTATATAGTCAAATCTTTATTTGTGGGTCTTTACATAGTCAAATCTTTATTCGTGGGTCCTTATATAGTCAAATCTTTATTCGTGGATCTTTATAGTCAAATCTTTATTCGTGGATCTTTATAGTCAAATCTTCATCCGTGGGGGTTTATTTAGTCAAATATTTATTCGTTGGTCTTTATATAGTCAAATATTCATTCGTGGGTCTTTATATATATATTCAAATATTCATTCGTGGGTCTTTATGTAGTTAAATCTTCTCTCGTAAGTCTTTATATAGTCAAATTATCATTCATGGGTCTTTATAGTCAAATCTTCATTCGTAGGTCTTAATATAGTAAAATCTTCATTCGTAGGACTTTTTATAGTCAAATCTCCATTCGTGTGTCTTTATATAGTTAAATCTTCATTCGTGGGTCTTTATATAGACAAATATTCATTCGTGGGCCTTTATATAGTCAAATCTTCATTCGTGGGTCTTTATATAGTCAAATCTTCATACGTGGGTCTTTATATAGTCAAGTCATCATTCGTGGGTCTTTATATAGTCAAGTCATCATTCGTGGGTCTTTGTTAAGTTCATCCATCGAATATGTTAAACCGGGTATGTGATTATCTTCTATAGCGGAAGCTACATAATCTACATCACAGCTGCTATCAATATTATCGGTACAAGTCATTTTAGCATCTGACGGACCCTCATTGGCCAACGTGGTACGTTCAAACAATACCGGTTTGGGACATAACATTGGTAAGCACGGTGTCAGATTAGGGGACGATAACGAAGGAAGATAGATTGAAGTGCATAATGAAACCAACCATCATAGTATATTCATTCTAATTTCAGACAATTAATCAAATAAACTTTAAACCTCAATTAAAACCTTAAACACCAAGTAAAACCTTAAGGCCCAGGACATTGGCAATATCTTGGTGGAGATGATTTTATGTGATGTTGAAGGATCAGTGAGAATTTTTCGATCATTTCTAACCCACTCTTATCTTTTGACCCAAAGAATATAGAAAGAAACTTTGTACTTTAATAAATAGATGTGAAAAAATATTTAAAACGTAGTTGGTAGTTTTTTGATTTCGGGGGCCAAAACGGATGAAAAAGTGATAAAATGATAACTTAACATCTCATAAAGTCGCGCCCCTGAAAATTACTCAAAGTGAATTTAGTCGTAAACTGTGCATTTGAACATGCTATAATCATTAGCAAAGTTTTTACGCATGACCCAACGTAGGTTTCTTATTTGCTATGACATATTTCCGACAGATGGCGCCTGAATTTCTCAAAATAAATTGAATTGTAAACTGTGCATTTGATCATGCTATAATCTTTAGCAAATATAGTAGTGTTTTAGGTCGCTGACTTCATCGTCAGCCACTTGTTTAGTCAAACCTATGCAGCAATCTATAAAATGCTTTAAAAACTAAGCAAAATTCTTTAATATCTCTTTAAAGTACAGGAATGGTCATGAAAGGGTTAAAAAATAGGAAAATATTTATAATATCTCTTTAAATTAAAATTTGTACTTAAAAAAAAGTTTGGTAAAATCAATTTCTCTGTTCATAGAAATTTCTAGATGAGTCTGTTATGAAAAAGAAAGTATGTATGTATGTGTATACATTCAGGATATCCTTTTTCTGAAAACTGTTTTAATTAAACTTTTTTTTTTTGTTGAAAACACTTTCAGGTTTTACGGCTTAATCGATGAGTTGCGTTTTTGGAATATTTTTTGTTTTATCTTAAGTTTTTGCATGAATTATAGAAAAGGTCTATTCAATAGTTGGTGTAAGAGAATATGAAAGTGATTTCTTATAACGATATGGCAAACAATATCCGTTTACGTTTCAAACTTTTGCCAAAATTGTAATTCAAAGTTTTTTTTTTGCCTTGAAAGTTTTGTAGAGAAGTGAGCTACATTTCGTATTAAAGGTATTATAAATTTTGAATAAAACTTATGAAGATATAAATGATTTAAAGTTTTGTTTATACAGAATATTTTCTATGAAAATAATTTGCTACCGAAACGGTTTCAAAAAAAAAACCTTTAAGAGATAAAAATTTATAATATTTTTAATAGCTTTTTATAGCCAATCTTAAGTTCGTTTAACATCAACTGCTTAAAATTGTCTTCCATAAATTTCCTAGAAAATATTTATTTTCTTCTTCGCTTTGAATTTTTATAACTGTCACAAGAAATTGAACAGAGAAGATGTGAGCCCAAGTTCTACTCGTATAAGCAAAAGTTTCGTCTTTTATTATTTGATAAAACCATGCGATGAAATAATTGAAATGAGAAAGTTGAAATACGTTTTCATTTCAATTAAAACCTCTGAAATAAAGGCTAAATTAAAAAAAAAAAACTAAAAATGTCTTGTCTTGAATACGACAAATACTAAAAGGGTTTTCGTTTTCGCTGACTATGAATATTTTAATTGGCAAGAAGTTTTTTTTTTCTGTAGTTACAAAAATATAGACATTCTCAGTTAAACAAATTCATAAATTACTATTTTATAACAAGTACAAAAATAATTTTGAATTTAACCTTTGTGCGAAAATAAGAGAAATAATTATTTTTATATATAAATTGGATAGAGTCAGTAATATAAACTTGGTTTTTGCCTTTAGTAGAAGTCGGTTCTTAGCTTTAGGTATTGCAAAAGAATCCACTTAGATCATACTACGACCAAGTAAGGATCTCTTCACTTGTCATAATTCATTGTATTAAATATTCAAACGGGAAGATTAATTACTTATACGAAGGTAGGTCAAAAGGTTCATAATTTTTGGCCTCTAGCCTCTTAATTTTCAACACGAAACTGTCAGTTGACCTCCATCAAAGTTTAAACAATCTGGGTCATTTAGTTTCTGTTTTTCAGAAGTTGATAGCTGAGAAGATTAAGCATAACTTCTTTAAGGAAAAAACTATTGCTAAAACCATGGAAATTTTTTGGTTAAAAAATTTCTAAAAACATTTTCTATAAAAATTTTCAATAGAAATTTTTTGATAAAAAATTTTCTATAGAAATTTTTTGATAAAAAATTTTCTATAGAAATTTTTTGATAAAAAATTTTCTATAGAAATTTTTTGATAAAAAATTTTCTATAGAAATTTTTTGATAAAAAAATTTACTATAGAACTTTTTAGATAAAAAAAAATTTTCTATAGAAAAAATAAAATTTTCTATAGAAATTTGTTGATAAAAAATTTTAATAGAAATTTTTTTCGAAAAAAAAATTTTCTATAGAAATTTCTTGATTTTTGATAAAAAAAAAATTTGTATAGAAATTTTTTGATAAAAAAAGTTTTAATAGAAATTTTTTGATCAAATCAATTTTACAATAGAAAACTTTCCTATAGAAATTTTTTAATTAAAAAGTTTTCTATAGATATTTTTGCAATAAAAAAGTTTTCTATAGAAATTTTTTAATACAATAATTTTCTATAGAAATTTTTTTGATAAAAATATTTGCTCTAGAAATTTTTTGAAAAAAATTGTCTATAGAAATTTTTTGAAAAAAAATTGTCTATAGAAATTTTTTGAAAAAAAATTGTCTATAGAAATTTTTTGATAAAAAAATACTTTCAATAGAAATTGTTTGATAAATAAATTTTCTAAAGAAATTTTTTGATAAATAAATTTTCTAAAGAAATTTTTTGATAAAATAATTTTCTATAAATTTTTCTTTATAAAAAAATTTTCTATAGAAATTTTTGATAAAGAAATGATAAAAAATTTTTTTCTACAGAAAATTTTTTTAAAAAAAATTTCTATTGAGAATGTTTTTATCAAAAAATTCCTATATAAATTTTTTATCAAAAAATTTCTGTAGAAAAACTTTTTTTTAGAAAATTTCTATAGAAATTTTTTGATAAAAAAATTTATATAGAAATTTTTTGATAAAAAAATTTCTATATAAATTTTTTGATAAAAAAATTTATATAGAAATTTTTTGATAAAAAAATTTCTATATAAATTTTTTGATAAAAAAATTTATATATAAATTTTTTGATAAAAAAAATTTAGGTAGAAATTTTTTGATAAAAAATTTATATAGAAATTTTCTGACATAAAGAAATTTTTTTATAAAAAATTTATATTGAAATTTTTTTATATAAACATTTTCAATAGAAATTTAAAAAAAAAAATTTTCTGTAGAAATTTTTTGATACAAAATGTCCATAGAAATATTTTGTTAAAAAATGTTTAAGAAATTTTTTGAAAAAATTATTTTTATAAAAGTTTTTGATAAATTAATTTTCTAAAGAAATTTTTTGATAAATAAATTTTCTATAGAAATTTTTTGATAAAATAATTTTCTATAGAAATTTTCTGATAAAAAATTGTCTATAGAAATTTTTTGATACAGAAATAGTCTATTTTGATAAAAAAAATTCTATAGCAAAAACAATTTCCTGTAGAAATTTTTTGATTAAAATTGTCCATAGAAATTTTTTGATTAAAATTGTCCATAGAAATATTTTGATTAAAAGTAAAATTTTTTGAAAAAATATTTTTTATAAAATTTTTTGATAAATAAATTTTCTAAAGAAATTTTTTGATAAAAAAATTTTCTATAAAAATTTTTTGATAAAATCACTTTTATAGAAATTCTGTTCTATTAAACTGAATTTTTTCTTTAGAAATTTTTGCAATGAAAACAATCTTTTATAGAAATTTTTTGATAAAAGAAATTCGTTCATAAATAAAAACAATTTTCTGTAAAATTTTTTTGATACAAAAATTTTCTATAGAAATTTTTTGATACAAAAATTTTCTATAGAAATTTTTGCAATAAAAAAATTGTCAATAGGATATTTTTGCTATAAACGTTTTTAATAGAAAGTTTTTGATAAATAAATTTTCTGTAGAAATGTTTTCATAAAAAAATAAAAAGTTTTTACAGAAATTTTTTGATAAAAACTATCGTCTTTAGAAATTTTTTGATAAAAATTTTCTTTAGAATTTGTTTGTTAAAAAAATTTTTTGATGAAAAGATTTTCTATGGAAATTTTTTGATAAAAAGATTTTCTATGGAAATTTTTTGACAAAAAAATTTTCTATAGAAATTTTTTGTTTCAAAAATTTTCTATAAAATTTTTTTGATGAATTTTTTGACAAAAACATTTTCTATAGAATTTCTTTTGATAAAAATACTTTTTCTGGAAATTTTTTGATAAAAAAAATTTCTATAGAAATTTTTTGATAAAAAATTTTTTATCAAAATTTTTTGATGAAAATATTTTCAATAGAAATTTTTTGAGAAAGAAATATAAAAATTTTCAATATAAATTTTCTGATAAAACATTTTCTATAAAAATTTTTTGATAAAATAATTTTCTATAGAAATTTTCGCAATAAAAATTTTTTATAGACATTTTTTATATAAAAAAATTTTCTATAGAAATTCTTTGATTAAAAAAATTTTCTTTACAAGTTTTTTGTTAAAAAAATTTACTATAGAAATTTCTTGACAAAATCATTTTCAATGGAAATTTGTTGATAAAGCAATAAAAAAAATTTCTATAGAAATTTTTTGATAAAATACATTTTTTTAGAAATTTTTACAATAACAATTATCTATAAAAATTTTCTACAGAAATTTTTTGATTAAAAGTTTTCTTTTGAAATTTTTTAATAAAAAAAATGTCATATAGAAATTGTTTGATAAAAATATTTTCTCTGCAAATTTTTTGATAAAAAAAATTTTTATAGAAATTTTTTGATAAAAAAAAATTGTTGATAAAACAATAAAAAAAATTCTATAGAAATTTTTTGATAAAAAAATTGTTGATAAAACAATAAAAAAAATTCTATAGAAATTTTTTGATAAAACACTTTTCTTTAGAAATTTCTACAATAACAATTTTCTAAAAAAGTTTTCTTTAGAAATTTTTCAATAAAAATAATGTTCTATAGAAATTTTTTTATAAAAATAATGTTCTATAGAAATTTTTTTATAAAAATAATGTTCTATAGAAATTTTTTTATAAAAAATGTTCTATAGAAATTGTTTGATAAAAACATTTTCTCTAGAAATTTTTTGATAAAAAAATATTCTATAGAAATTTTTTGATTAAAAAATTTGCTATAGAAATTTTCGATAAAAAATTTTCTATACTTAAATCTCGAAGTTTACAAAAAAATATATTAAAAAATAGGTCTATAAAAATGAAGAAAAACTTTTAAATTTGTTGGTCCATATTTGACCTTAGTAGGACTCTACCTAAAGCATTTTTTATTTGTTTTGTTTGAAAACAGATACATTTTGGTTAAAAGTATAAGTAACTCTAACTCTGTTTACAATTTTATACTCATCTCAGTTCATTATAATGACAAAATGAAATGAGTTCTATTCAAGCTATAAAGGCGTTGAATGGTAAATAAATTCTAGGGAAAAGCAGATGAGGAAGGCCGAAACTTTGGTAGACAGACCAGCTGGAGCAATATTTGGTGACTCTTGGTATGATCAACTGGATTAATCACTCTAAAGAAAGTATTGCATTGAAAAATATATTATAGGAATCTCTGACTAATATAAGGTTGTTGTGCCTTTTAAGTAAATAAGTAACTAAAGAGCTTATATTTATTTAAGTCAAATACAATATATCACTCTTATCAGATTTTATTTAAATTAATTAACAATTTAAATTGAATACTAAGTATTTTTTAAAAACAAAATTATTATTTTATTTCATTCATATAATTTTTCTTAAATAAATCATATTCTTTTCAATAAAACAATAGCAAACCCATAAAACAGAGATTATTTAAAATATTTTTAAATTTCATATACAAGTAATCTTGGTATAGATTATATTTCAATTTGAAACTAAGCAGTGAGACAAAGTGGATTTGTAAATATTTATTTATTATTTTATTTCAATTTTACTTCATATCTTTGAGAGACATCTGTTTCTGACAACAAAATCAAAATAGAATAAAAATATATTTAGGGAGGATAGAGCGACGACAATCTTGTCGAAGTTTGAGTAACTTTATTTGACTCGAAGGAAATAAAAAACACGTACACAAACTAAGCCACTCACATAAAAATAGATTTATATATGTATTAGATGTTGATAGCCGACTTTGCCCGTCGAGTCTAGAAATTCAAGTTTTTATTTAAGATACCTAATTCTTTTTCGCTGTAAGATGAATGTTTTGATTACAAACTATACTCTTAATAGTTTAGATCAATGTTGGCCATTATTTGCGTGACAGAGGAATGATTCTTTATAAAAATATATTTTTTATGAAATTTAAAGCCCAAAGAATTTAAAGATCATTATTTCGCGTAGAATTATTAACGTAGAATTACTTTCGCTGTATAGAGATTTTGACATTTGACAGCCAAAATTAATCATAAATATTGATTTTCAAGTGCACCAAATTTTGGAATCCATATTTGAACATATCTCCCATACAAGTCATAAATACCCAGAAAATCACAAAAACGCTTAATGGCTGTTCAAATATTATGTAACGCTTTTTCGAAGATTTTTAACATCCCCCCTGTGTAACATTGAAATTCGTCAAAATCGGTCCATTATTGATGGTACCTCTCATGGGTCCCACTTCCCGGAATTGATATATTGGCCACAAAAATCAATATTTTTTTATGAAATTTAAAGCAAATACTGCTTATGTAAACTTAAATCATTTGAAATCGGTCCACATTTGACCATAGCTCCCATACAAACTCTTTTCTCTAAACGCACTAAATGAGACAAAATTCACTAAAAGCTCGTAATTCCGAAGATAATGAGAATTATAAGTTTATTTTTTGCATACATAACTTTTGTAACAACTGTAATCAATTTGCCAAATTTTGAGATAATCAATCGACATTTTACCCTAGATGTCATATAAGTCCAAATGATGGAAACAGCTTAAATGTATAAGTTTTGAGAATATGTTTGTCTGATGGCAAAATTTAGCAAATGTTTTTCTTTATACAGGAAAAAGATCACCTTTGACCTTAGTGGTGAAGGGTATCGTATGGTCGGGCTTGACCGACTATAGCACTTTCTTACTTGTTTTAGCTAAAACATTGTACTAATACATTTTTTGTACACTTTAATCGATAACCGAAATTCGGTAATACTCGGATAAAATATGAGAATAGCTCTAATATCAGACACTCTGCCGGAATGACATAAATATACTTCAATCACGATTTTTTTAAGATACTGGCAATTTCATGTTTATTTGTTTGTATACTTTGTTTGTATATTGTTATTTCGAGGAAATCTTCCCACATTCTCATATAAGGCCCATTGACAAAAACAGCTCTAATATTTAAGACTTTTGAAAATGTTTATATGATGACAAATTTCTTTCCTGTTTTATTAAAATTACTAGCTTGTTGTACCCGGCGCTCTATAAATTTTGGCGTTGCACTGGTAGTGACGCATTATTTTATCTCTCCATTGTTATACCCTTCACCACAATAGGTGGAAAGGGTATATTGGGTTTGTGCTGATGTTTGTAACGCATACCAATATTTGCCTGAGACCTACCTTTTAGTATTCCAATCGACTTAGAATCACTCCCTGAGTTGTTTTACCGATGTCCGTTCGGCTGGCTGGCTGGCCGGTTATCCATATAAGGTTGTTATCACTCTACAGGTCGTAACTTTAAAGATAATTTTATGAAATTTGGCACAGATTCATATTTTGATTCAAGGACGATCTCTATACTTTTTGGGCGAAATCGGATTACTATTTCGAGTACCTCCCATAGGGATGCCTTCCCGTAATAGAGTTTTTGGTCCTTTACAGCCACAAATTTAGTTGTATTTTAATAATATTCAGCACAAATATTGCTTATCATAACTTTAATGAGTGTTCCTAATTTTGTAGAAATCGGCCCGTATTTGACCATACCTCCCATACAAAACACATTCTCAAAAGACGTTTATATACACATAAAAACACAAAAACATTAATAACTCTAAAGATAAATGCATTTGATTACTTTAACTTTGCACAGAAAAATATTTTGTAAATATAAACCAATAACCAAAATTTGGTAACAATCGGTCCATAATTGACCCTAGCTCCCATATCAGGCCCTTAGCCGGAAATGATATAAATCTCGAAATTTTTGAAAAAATAGCACATAGTATATGTATGTATGTCTCTAAGACTTAAGGAAAACTTGTTTAATTGTTGGTCCATATTTGACCTTAATAGTGAAGGGTATTATATAGTCGGGCTTGAAAGCTATAGTCGCTTTTCTTACTTGTTTTTTTTTTTTTTTTGGTTTTCCACAATTCTTCTTCAACGTGATATTGATTTTGTCTAATGCTTGGAATATAAGCCTGTTCTTCCATCTCTATAGTTCTCAAGGCTGCTTGCGTTGATCCTGCCGAAAAAGTCGTAAGTTGGTTTCATCCTTCGTATGTTTATATGTTTATTAGTTCAAAAGATACATAAGAGTTAAAAAAAAGTACCAAAATATAGTTTTTACCCTTTTTTATCCTTATTAGTGCCATTTTCAAAAAAGTACCAAACACGTGTCCTCTTTTTTTCCTAGTTTCTATCTATGTTGGTTTCGGAGATATGATGTTACTAATTTCTCCCTTTTCTACCCTGTTTTGCCCGCTAGGTGGCCAATTTTCAAAAAAGTACCGAACACGTGTTCCTTAGTTTTTAATGCTTATCTCAAACCAATTTAATCTTCGCTTCTATCGTTTTTGGTTAAGGAGATATAATGTTACCGATTTTTTCCATTTTTACCCTTTTAATTAAAAAAAGTACCAAACACGTATTTGATATTTTGTACTTGGCAATCGACCTCCCTATAAATTTTATTTCTATCTTTATTGGTTCAAGTGAAATACAAAGAAAAAGAAAAATGGACCTACCCTAAATTTTTTCCCCGCCTTTAACCCCTTTTTGAACCCTGAATTAAAAAAGTACCAAACACGTGTCTAATATTTTTTTCTTGTTTACCGTCTCTGTTTAGAATTTTGTTACTATGTTGATTGGTTCAAAAGATACACATGAGTTAAAAAAAAGTACCAACATTTTATGTTTACCCTTTTTGGCCTCTATTTGTCCCATCTGCTAAAAAGTACCAAACACGTGTCTACTTATTTTTATAGCTGATCGCAATGCAATTTGGTCCTATGACGTTTACTTCCGGAGATACAGCATTACATTTTTCCCTTTTTTACCCCCTTAAAGTTCGAATTTCCAAAAATCTCTTCTTAGTGGTAATATACCTTGAAAAAGGTACCCGCTGTAAAAATTTCAGCTCTCTAGCTTTAGTCGTTTGGGCTGGTCGATGATGAGTCAGTCAGTCAGTCAGTCAGTCACGTTCGAGTTTTATATATATAGATTATTGAGACATTAGTTTTAGCTGATAGAACTGTACCCAATGTTAGCGAAAATTTTAAAAGGTCTTTAGACAGGAATAGAATACATGAGTCTTGAAAAAACTTCTTACTAATCACCTTCTGTGCTAAGCTTCAACACTTTCTTTGTAGTCCTTTCATTTTAAACTGCAGAGCAATCAAAATTCCATTTTGTATGTTAGTATGCTAAGATTTATAAAATATATAAAACACCTGAGTTTAGAGATTTCAATGTAAAATTAAAGAATTTAACCCTAAAGTATGTGATTAAATAAAAAATCTATTGATTTACGTCTAATGTGAAAGTATTTATCCAAGGAGTTAACAAAGAAATTGAGAAAAATCATTTTTGTGTACAAGATTTTTTATAATAGTAGAGTAGCTCATATTGCGTGGTACAAACTCAATGAGTATTTATTAGGAACATGTGAATAGTTATTCTATATCTAGCTTTACTGACTGGCTGATTCATCATTGCCCAGCCTAAACGGCAAAAGTTGAAATTTGGACAGAGGCTACGTATAGATCCGAACAGAAGGCGCGAGTTTAGTACATTTTCGAAAATTGTACAAATAGGAGTAAAATCCAAATTTTGATACTTTTATCGACCGATATTCTACTTTTGAACCATCTAACATAGAAACAAAGTTAATAAACATCAAAAATATATCAATCACGTAGTATTTCGACTAATGGGGTAAAAATGGGTAAAAACGAAAAAAAAAACGGCATGCGTTAGTTTATTGTTTGTAAACTCTACTTATCTTTTAAACCATTGAAGCCAGAGATATTATTAATAGGAAGGTCCACTGACATTCCTAAAATATCAAATGCGTGTTTAGTACATTTTTCAATTTAGGGGGCAAAAAAGGGAAATATCGTTCACTTGTTTTTATTCGAAGAAAATTCCTATTGATAAAACAAAAACATCCATTGAGTCTATTGTTTTTAAAATAATATATTATTACTCCTCTTATATATTTCTATTAAGAAGTCAAATATATTTTTACATATCTATGAAATGATTGTGCTAAAGATGTGATGAATGAATTAGTAGCTGAGATGTGAGTGGAAGATGATACATTTTAACATTTAACATATAAAGAAAGTCTGAAACTGTATGATTTAGAAATAAAGATTATTATGGTAAATTTGATTTGCGCTTCAATCAACACAAACACATAAGAAAAAAAGTTAAAAACACACACATACATACACAGTCATATATAGTCTATCAGTCAGACAGAAGAGCTGACAAATAATAATGATTTGATGTTTATCCATCACATTGTAGTCACAAATAAACAATTTATCAAGCAATACATACACACATATGAAACAAAACACAAACTTTTAAAGAATACTAGAAGAAAAACCTTAGCATACACGTAGGGAAAATGTCAAAATAGAAAAAGTCAAATTTTTTTTCAATTTGCCAAGATTATTTCTATATCCCCTATTTCACATTATTTCAAACTTAAAGATTTTATTTATTTTCTTACATTTATTTACTTGTCAGTAAATACGTACAGATACTTACATATACATAAATACATATGTATGTATATCGTTGCCCAAAAAGGAAAAGTACTTTATTTCAATTTTCGAAAATTTCGAAAATTTACTTTTTTTTTCTCATTATAGGAAATTTTTCGAAAATTGACTGTTTATGAAAAATTTTCCGAAAATTGACTTTTTGTAGGTAATTTTCGAAAATTTATTTTTTTTTTACTATTTATAGGAAATTTTTCGAAAAATTTCCTATAAATAGTCAATTTTCGGGAAATTTCCTATAAATAGTCAAAGTAAATTTTCGAAACATTTCCTATAAATAGTAAATTTTTGAAAAATTTCTTATTGATAGTAAATTTTCGAAAATTTTCCTATTAATAGTCAATTTTCGAAAAATTTCCTATCAATAGTCAATTTTCGAAAAATTTCCTATCAATAGTCAATTTTCCAAAAATTTCCTATATATAGTCAATTTTTCAAAAATTTCCTATAAATGATAAATTTTCAAAAAATTTCCTATAAATAGTAAATTTTCGAAAAATTTCCTACAAATAGTAAATTTTCGAAAAATTTCCTATAAATAGTAAATTTTCGAAAATTTACTATTTATATATATTTATAGAAAATTTTTCGAGTATTGACTTATTATATGAAATTTTTCGAAAATTGACTATTTATAAGAAATTCCCCGAAAATTCACTATTATAGGAAAATTTTCAAAAATTTACTATTAATAGGAAATTTTTCAGTCAATAGTCGAAAAATTTCCTATTAATAGTCAATTTTCGAAAAATTTCATATAAATAGTCAATTTTCGAAAAATTTCCTATAAATTGTCAACTTTCGAAAAATTTCCCATAAATAGTCAATTTTCGAAAAATTTTCTATAAATAGTGAATTTTCGAAAAATTTCCTATAAATAGTCAATTTTCGAAAAATATCCTATTAACGATAAATTTCCGAAAAATTTTCTATAAATAGTAGATATTCGAAAAATTTACTATAAGTAGTCAATTGTCGAAATATTAGATTTTTTTTTTTGTAAATAATTTTAAATTTTATATCAGTTGTTCCCTTTTCCATTTCTGGATCGTTCGTATCTACATACTTTATGGCTTTAAGAGTATTTTTGTTGGTTTTTAAATGAAATTACCTTTGAAAACTCTGGGTTAAATTAACTTTGGAAAATTCATAGTTAACAATTTGTTAGAAAATTTCCATCGTGCACATGAAGTTGAGGTGAATAAGACAAATTTTGGAAGAATTTTTCTTTTAACTTTAACAGCCAAACATTCAGGCGAAAATTGACTGCGTAGAGCAGTGGGTCCTAAAGTGTTTTGTTGCATTTTCAATTCCTTGAAATAAAGTACTTTTCAAAACTTTGGTAGAACTTCAGTTAGATATATTTTCGGTACAAGCTTCAACAGGTATCAAACATCTACATTTAATACTGAAGGAGATCTAAATAATTTCGAAAATATCGTAAAGCCTATTTTAGTGAGATTTCATAAAAAGCTTAAATGTGTATTGCAGTCTTGTTAATTGTATTACTTGTTAACATTTTATTACTAACTGGATTTTGTTACATAATTTCAACGATCCGTTTTTCTTTACTGGCAAAATATATTTCTTAAAGCAAGACCTCCTTGAAGTATGCATTAAAATGTAATTCACATTAGGTTTGTTTCAAATTCGTCCACTTTCTTCATATTCATATAAAGTCAAAATTGTACAGAGGCCCTCAGAGAACAAATTAAGAACTACTGTCAAATCTTACATACGCCGAGTCATGTGTACTAAAGTTTGTTCTTGAATGTATGCATTTGTTATTCTACGACAAGTAAATCCTTAAATTAGCAAACTAATTTCTTGACTCAAACTTGATTCGTCTGCTATTACACACCTGTATTTTATGCTTCAAAAATTCGTAATATTGGCTTAAATTAATGCTACAAGGTAACACATACATACACACAAAAATGTCTGGTGTGTTAATAAATTTAACATGAGAATGAGTGTATGACATGAGTGAATTTGTATTAAAAACTTAAATTTATTTGACAGCATATATGCAGATTGATGTTGATATGTGATAAAAAAAATTATATTTTTTTGTAAAATGCATTTTAAAAATGTTAAAATTGTGTTACATATAAATCTCGACATTTTGAAAAAAATAGCACATAGTATATGACTTGTTTAATTGTTGGTCCATATTTGACCTTAGTAGTAAAGGGTATGATATAGTCGGGCTTGACCGACTATAGCTTTTCTTACTTGTTAATGTATTTGTATATGTATTTAATTGATTTATGTGAATGGCAGTACTCCATATTAATGTGTGCTTTAAACGTTTTTGAAAGCCATGAGCCCATAAATGTGAAACAATATACATTAAGACAGACAAATAGACGCGAAAATTTTTTTATATTTATATATTATCGAACAATCGTCAAACAATCATCAAACAATCGTCAAATAATAATCAAATAACCGTCAAACAATCGTGAAGCAATTATTGAACAACCATTGAAAATCACTGAACAGCCGTCAATCATCAATCAACCATCAAACAATTATTAAGCCATCGTCAACAAATTATCAAACTTCCGTCGTAAAATCGCCAGTTAATCGTGAAACAATTATCAAACAATTATGTAAAATCTTCAAACAGTCACCAGTCAGTCAATCTTCAAACAACTGTCAAACAACCATCAAATAATCATGAAAAATCTTTAAACATTCGTCAGTCAAGCTATTGGCAAGCACCAATCATATTTCCAATATCCGTGCAGCCGTTTTCCGATTTTATATAAATCAAAAAAAGAGGGCGTAAACGTGGGCATGGTAAATTTTTCTTTGTGTAGAAACCTAACTTGGACTAAAAAAAAAAACATTTATAAAAAAATTTCTGCATCGGTCCAGCCGTTCTGAAATGATGCAATTTTAATAAAGAAGGGAATTTTATCCCCATTTTTCGATTCCCAGATAGTCCTTGATCCATTTTCAAAAAATTCATAAGCGAAAAGCTATCCTATAGCATCAAAATATCCGCATTTAAAACTTAATTAATTCGGTTAAATCGTTTTGATCTTATCATCCAAATTTGTAATTTTTATATTTGACTTATATGAGAGGGGTCACACCTACTTGAGATTTCAAAAAAACAAACTGACCTACTTTACCCACCGGTTACACCTTAACATACTGTCAAATGTTAAGAAAAATCGGTCCGCTCGACCATCTATATTTGTCATTTTCAATATACGAGTTATATCGGAGGGGTCACGCCCACTTGAGATTTCAAAAAAAAACCTAGCCTACTTTAACCACCATACCACACTCTCAAAATTTCAGAAAAATCGGTAAGCTAGTTTCGGAGATCCTTCACAACAAACAGACGCGAACATTTTTTAAAGATATATTTTTTATAAATATAGATAGTTAATAAGAAAGACGAAAAAACATCCGGTGATGTTTTTTTCCACCTATGGGCAAACAAAAGTTCGGATATGGGAACTATATCTCCTAAATGTGATGATATGGCCATGATCTCCAAAACGTGATGATAATACCATTGGTTTAGATGAGTTTGGCTTTAAAAACGCCGGAATTAAAATTGTGTTACATATAAACACACCAACAATTAAACAAGTCATATACTATGTGCTATTTTTTTTCAAAATGTCGAGATTTATATCATTTCCGGCTAAGGGCCTGATATGGGAGCTAGGGTCAATTGTGGACCGATTGTTACCAAATTTTGGTTATTAGCTTATATTAACAAAATATTTATCTGTGCAAAGTTTAAGTAAACAAATGAATTTATCTTTAGAGTTATTAACGTTTTTGTGCTTTTATGTGTATTTAAACGACTTTTAAGAATGTGTCTTGTATGGAAGGTATGGTCAAACATGGGTCGATTTCTACAAAATTAGTAATTGAGGATGATTTTTATGATAAGCAATATTTAGGATTAAGGTTATGATAAGCAATATTTGTGCTGAATATTATTAAAATACAACTAAAAACTCTATTCCGGGAAGGCATCGCATCGAAATAGTAGTCCGATTTCGCCCAAGAAGTATAGGGATCGTCCTTGGACCAAAATAATAAATTATCTTTAAAGTTACGACTGTAGAGTGATAATAAGCTAACATGAATAACCGGCCAGCCAGCCAGCCGGACGGACATCGTTAAAACAACTCAGGGAGTGATTCTAAGTCGATTGGAATACTAAAAGGTAGGTCTCAGACAAATATTTCTATGCGTTACAAACATCAGCACAAACCCAATATACCCTTTCCACCTATGGTGGTGAAGGGTAAAATAAAAGATTCAGTTAAAAAACAAGTAAGAAAGTGCTATAGTCGGTCAAGCCCGAGTATGATATCCTTCACCACTAAGGGCAAAGGTGTCCTTTTTCGTTTATAAAGACAAATATTTGCTAAATTTTGCCAACATACAAACATACTCTCAAAACTTAAGCTGTTTCCGCCATTTGGACTTGAGAGCTAGGGTCAAATGTAGACCGATTATCTCAAAATTTGGCAAATTGATTACAGTTGTTACAAAAATTATGTTTGCAAAAAAAAACCTAAAATTTTCATTATCTTCGGATTTACGAGCGCTTTAGTCAATTTTGTCGCATTTAGTGCGTTTTGAGAAAAGAGTTTGTATGGGGGCTATGGTCCAATGTGGACCGATTATCTCGAAATTTGGCAAATTGATTACAGTTGTTACAAAGAAACTTGAAATTCTCATAATCTTTAGATTTACGATCGCTTTTTTGTGATTATTGTCTCACTTAGAGCCTTTTTAAAGAAGAGTTTGTATGGGAGCTATGGTCAAATGTGAACCGATTTCCGGGAAGTGGGACCTATGAGAGGTACCATAAGTAGTGGACCGATTTTGATGAATTTTAATAGCCATGGTCCCATTATCAATAAAATGATCTGTGCCAAATTTCATCAAATTATCTTTAGAATTGCGACCTGTAGTTTGATTACAAGGTTTGCATGGGGGTCCAGCCAGCCAGACGGACGGACGGACGGACATCGCTAAATCGACTCAGAAAGTGATTCTAAGCCTATTGGTATACTTAAAGGTGGGTCTACGACATACATTTCTATGCGTTACATACATCAGCACAAACTGATAATACCCTTTCCACCTATGGTGGTGAAGGGTATAATGAATGAAAAATATTTCATAATTGTTAATTTTTAAAGAAATGGTTAACAAAGCAATAATTAAAAATCTGTTGCTATCAACCCGGGCAACGCCGGGCACAAGAATCTAGTAAGTAATATAAATACAATTTTACATATGTATGTAGTGATATTAAATAATGTTTAAATTCCATTTAAATTAATTTACATTCAATAATTTCAGCACTTTAATATGTAAAGAACTTTAAAGAAATATTTGCATATTATGAATGTACAAATATTAATCAATTGGGATTATAAACAATTGTTAATTACAGAAAATGTGAGTAAGGTTTCAAAAACAATTCATTTCATGCATGTACTCATACCCATGGGTAATTTAATGAACAATATTAAATAAATACATGAATATGTACTTGTTATTAGAAATTTGCATCGATTTGTGAATGTTAAAGGAGAAACAATTGGCAGCGATATAAGTAAAATTAAGTGAATCGATTTGCTTTCCGATTTTGTAACAACAATTTTACAATTAAAGATTAGTTAGAAATTTTGAGTTAATGTATGTTCGAACTATAGCATTCAATTCTAAGGAAATGTTTTTTTAACATTTTTATTTCCTTTACTAACAGTTTTTGGGATAATATAACAAGTAAGAATGTTATATTCGCTTGCGCCGAATCTTATTTACCCACTATAAAATTCTATTAATTTAAGAAACATATTCCACATATTTCCGAGTGATACTTATATACTTCACTTCAATGCTATTAAAGGTTATATAGCATAGATAGACAGTAGCAGAAATCCGAAATCCTGTGATCACTCAAAACAAATTATTTTTTTTTTTTTAATTTTTTTATGAAAAATTTTAAAGTCGATTTTCTCAGTAACTGTGATAGCTAGAGCAAAAAGAACGGAATCCTGTGATCACTCAAAAAAATTTATTTTTTTGAATTTTTGTTTTTTTTTTTTTTGAAAAACTTTAAAGTCGATTTTTTCGTTAACTATGATAGCTAGAGCAAAAATAACGAAATTTTGTGATCAATTAAAAAATTTGATTTTTTTGATTTTTTTTTAACTTTAAAGTCGATTTTTTCGTTAACTATGATAGCTAGAGCAAAAATAACGAAATCCTGTGATCACTCAAAAAAATGATTTTATTAAAATTTTTTTTTAAAAACTTTAAAGTCGATTTTTTCGTTATTTGAAATTTTTTTGAAATTTTTTTTTTTTAAAACGATTTAAAGTCGATTTTTTCGTTAACTATGATAGCTAGAGCAAAAAGAACGAAATCCTGTGATCTCTCAAAAAAATTTATTTTTTTTTTTAATTTATCTTACAAAACTTTAAAGTCGATTTTCTCGTTAACTATGATAGCTAAAGCAAAAATAACAAAATCCTGTGATCACTCAAAAAAACTGATTTTTCTGAAAAACTTTAGAGTCGATTTTCTCGTTAACTATGATAGCTAAAGCAAAAAGAACAAAATCCTGTGATCACTAAAAAAATTTAAATTTTTTTTATGAAAAACTTTAAAGTCGACTTTCTCATCTTATACACTAGACCCTCCTGCCAGACAGAGTCAAAAGCCTTTGCTAGGTTCAAGCTGGCGGCTAAAGTCGGAAAACGTTTGTTTAAGCCCTTTGTAACGTAATCGACAAACACTGTGAGAGCGTGTGTTGTCGAGTGGCTTTTTTTGAAGCCAAATTGGCATTCCTTAAGAATTTCTTCATTCTCAAGCTTGTCATCCATTTTAGATAGAATAAATCTTTCAAATAGTTTTCCAAAAGATGATAGTAGTGATATAGGCCTATAACTTCCAACTTTCTTTAGATCTGACTTCGGTTTCAAAATCGGGACCATGAAAGCCTCCTTTCAACTTACGTGAAAATATCCAATATTCAAGCAGTGGTTGAAAAGCACAGCAAGAAAATGCCAGGTGACACTGTCTGTACATTTTATTACAATGTCTGGAATATTATCATTCTAGATTTTTTATTTGGCCTGGTTTTAAGGGCATCTCTAATATCGCCAGGTGTCACAAGACTAATTTCTGAAGATCGATCACCACCCTCAAGCAAGATTCCATCCGCTAAAATGTCTCTTCTAAATGTCAAAGACGAGTTGTGGTTAGCCAAAGTGGAGACTTCACAATTCGCAGTGTTCTCGAAGGAGCTAGTGCGTAGAGAACTGTCCCCTTTGTGAACTACATACAGGGTGGCCCAGAAAGACCGAAGTGGTGTGAATTGCTTATAACTTTTTATTTAAGAGATATTTTTTTAATTTTTTTTTTTTTAAATACATTAAATTTATGGGGAATATTTTTGGATTAGTTATTAAAAATGATATCCCGCAAGTGGTGGCCATATTCTGCTTCGCACAAATGTGCTCTTTCCAATACATTTTTCATGACCTTTCGCAAAACTTCCGGTGGTATGTTGTTAATTTCTTCTCGAATATTGGTTTTTAACTCCTCAATAGTCCTAGGCTTATTAACATAAACTTTTCCTTTTAAATAGCCCCAAAGAAAACAGTCTGGAGCGGTTAAATCCGGGGACCGCGGAGGCCAATTAAAATTTCTGTTACGAGAAATTATTCTTTCACCAAAGATGTCGCGTAAAAGAGTCATTGTGGCCCTCGCAGTGTGCGCTGTGGCTCCATCCTGTTGGAACCATATTTGCGGATGGTTTTCCACGGCTGGCCTTACAAAATTTTGCAACATGGCCCGATATCGATCACCATTGACGGAAATGGCGACACCTTGTTCATTTTCAAAAAAAAATGGGCCAATGATCCTTTCTGAAGAAACACCGCACCAAACGGTACACTTGGACAAGTTGAATTTTGTATGGAAACAATCCTATGGTGTGCAAAATTCGCTGCAGCGACGTTCTTGAGATGCCCAGTTGTGACGAACGTCTCCTGGTTGATGTTTCTGGATCCTCCCGAATACTCTCCTGTAAAAATTGAATATTGTCAGCCGTGTGGACAGTTCGGTGTCTGCCGGGACCAGGAAGGTTCCTTACTGCTCCTTGTTCTCGAAAATTTGCAACCAGACGGTTTATTGTTGACTGAGAGGGTGCAACCCGCACATTAAATTGACGACGGTATGCACGCTGAGTCAACACAATGGACCGTTGGTTTGAAAAGTAAATTTCAACAATTTGGGCACGTTGTTCAATTGTGTATTGCTCCATTATAAATTATCCAAGTCTTCTTTACAAAATACTGAAAAGAAAAGAAAAAAAAATTATAATAAAAAAGTTATAAGGAATTCTCACCACTTCGGTCTTTCTGGGCCACCCTGTAGAACTGGTCCGCCAGCTACTCAACTTTTTGGGTATCTTCCGAGAGTAGTGCTCCTCCAGGTCCAATCAAATCTGACATTGGTGGCAATTTAGAAATGCCGACTTAAATACGTTTAAGATAATTTTCCCAATAGGATTCTTTAAACACTGCTATAGCAACTTGGATAATTTTGTCTAAATTTCTAATATCTGCCTTGAGTATTATTATATTATGATCTATGTCCTGGGTAGTAACATTTCTATCAATTGGCAGCTCAAAGTTTGGAAGTTCTCTAGCCAAGATCCCATTGAGGCGATTTTTATTTATATGGGCGAAATCAAACATAGTGCGCTCGGTTATTCGCTGAATACTACCTGCACTAAAAATGGCCTCCACCGCCAGATGGTCAGACTCAAACTCTAAAGTCCTTAGTTCCCCGTCAGACATTGGACAAATTGTCATATGCGACTAGGACATAAGATCATCTATAAAAGATGATGAAGTTACGACCTGTAGAGTAACAAGCTTACATGGATAACCTGCCAGCCAACCAGCCGGACGCACATCGTTAAAACAACTCAGTCGATTGGTATACTAAAAGGTAGGTCTCAGACCAATATTTCTATGCGTTACAAACATCAGCACAAACCCAATATACCCTTCCACCTATGGTGGTTAAGAGTATAATTACTTTTCAGAAAGAACTTTATGGTACGATACAGATCGTGGACCGAATCATACAAAGTTACGGCTAGAGTTCCACATGGTTCCGTCCTCGGACCGTTACTATGGAACATTATGTACGACGGTATATTTAGATTGAGACTTCCCGAAGAGGCATCTATTATTGGATTTGCAGACGACGTTGACTTATTGGTCCAAGCTAGACACATAGACGATGTTCAACTGTATACAAATGAGGCGATAAGAACATTCAGATCATGGTTGGAATCAGTAAACCTCAGCCTGGCAGACCACAAGACGGAAGCTGTCCTCGTGAGCAAAAAAAAAGGAAGGTAGAAACACTCTCCCTACAAGTAGAATGTAGCACAATAGTATCATCTTCATCAATAAAGTACCTAGGAGTTATGATTGACAACCGCTTGAGTTTTAAAACGCATATAGAATATGTCTGTAAGAAAGCGTC
Organism: Stomorhina lunata; assembly: GCA_933228675.1. NCBI lineage: Eukaryota > Metazoa > Arthropoda > Insecta > Diptera > Rhiniidae > Stomorhina > Stomorhina lunata. The sequence goes on from OW121744.1 coordinate 48,157,204, forward strand.
GTTAACGCATTGGCATGGATGATGATAAATATTGGGGGTCCGCGACAAAGCCGCAGACTACTACTGTCACGAGTTTCAAACTCGGTTATCCTCTACAGAGCACCTATATGGGCGAACACAACAAAAGCGTCAGCCAAGAAAGGCATTAATTCTCTTTTTAGAAGAAGTTGCCTAAGAACATGCAGCGGATATCGCACAATATCTTTAGAAGCAGCCAGCGTTATTTCTGGAATTCTACCAATAGATATTGCAGCTAATGAACTTTCCGTCATGTATCATGCTTTAAGTAATAATACCAATTTAGATAGGAGGACTTTGAGAAGAACCGAAAGGCAAAAATCCATACGTAGTTGGCAACAAAGGTGGGAGAGTACCCAACATGGAAAATGGACATACAAACTTATTCCTATTACACAGTACGACAAAATCAAATTTTTTTGAGTACACATGAGTAATGTTAACAGAATATGAAAATAGGCTTAAAATAAAGAAATACGTATCTCGGCGTTTTGCTGTAGCACGTCAGAATTTTAAGAAAATCGATTTTAAAGATTCGAAGGACCGTGGAGGTTCACTTGTAATATAATACTATTATAAAAAGTTCTTTAAAAATAGAATGGATGAACCGATTTAAATGCTTGAGCCAGTTTTGAAAAGGGAATTAAATTTGGATTTGTTTTCATTAAAAAAAAAAACAAATTTAATTTTCATGTAAAATTAAAAAATATCCAAAAATATACGAAATTCATTAAAAATACAATTCTGCAATTAGAAAAAACTAAATTTTATTTTATTTTTACAAATTGTATTTTGACATTATATTTACATTACATTGAATTACATTACATTTTTTGGATATTTTTTAATTTTACATGAAAATTATAGCGCCACCTAGCGAATTGTTTTTTTTTAATAAATACAATTCCAAATTTAGTTCCCTTTTCAAAACTGGCTCAAGCATTTAAATCGGTTCACCCATTCTATTTTTATAGAACTTTTACGTTTATAGAACATTACGTTACAAGTGAACCTCCTTAAAATTCAGACATGCTACAGCAAAGCGCCGAAACACGTATTTCTTTATTTTAAGCCTATTTTCATGTTCTGTTAACATTTCTCATGTGTACCAACCACTGTCGTACTGTGTTATAAACAATTTTATTAACAGAAATCATGGGGATATCAATTACAACTTGACCCAATTCTTGTCGGGTCATGGAGGTTACTGGAGTTACCTTTTCAGATTTGGACTTGATAACTCACCTCGATGTCCAGCGTGTCCTGGCGAAGACGAAACCGCGGAACATGTATAATTTAAATGCCCGCGCTTTATTAATCATAGGCAACAACTTGAACAATGCGTTAGCTTAGCCCCCTGCGAAGTAATACCAAATGGCAGTCCCGTGGAATTTGGGGCCTGAAGTTTAGGGGGTGTGGTTTAGTACGTAGGCACTTATGTGAATCGTGCATTTTTTCCAATACGGGTTGGATATATCTATGAAGATTCCACACCTTGCTCAGTCGTCTTAGAATTTCATAAGGATTCAGAATATACTTCAATTTTGGTTTTTGAGCCAATATTAAGGAAATTACAAATTTAATGACAATCTCAATATACCCGCCCCACATCTTTTTGATGGTGGGTATAAAAATGGCCATCATTTCTGAAATCAGCGCATTCTAAGATGTATAATTCAGCTGACAAAATTTTTCATTTTGTAGACCTGTGTAATGCATGAGAAATATAAAATAGTCTCTGCAAACTATCTAGTATTGGCTCATAATCTCAAATCAGGTTCGAAATACTTTTAAAATAATGTTTTTTTCAAAATTTTGAATACTCTCAGTATTATGTAGCTAATAAAAATAATATGTGCACCAGCTGTATGTAATCTTGACGCTGCAATTAAAATTAAAAAAAAAAAATCAAAAAATTTCAAACTCAGACATTAAAATCCACAAACTGTTAATCTTATTAGGTTTGCAGCAATCCTTACTCAACTTAAGTATATTCGTAAATAATGTTTACAAAGTATTTAATTTTTTGCCTCTGTAGTTTTTCCCAAATGCTACTGTTGTATATTCTAATTACTTATTGTTCACTTTTGTTATATTTACTCTTTTTGCATACTTACTTACACTTACATGTTACATACATGTACCCAGTTAGCATTTTTGGAAAATTTCAATCAAATATGAGTCTTTTTTGACTTCACTGGACGATTAAAATGATCATATATGATATCACTTATGAGTCAAAAATTATCTTTTTGTGTGAGAAAATGGTACCCTTCATGCGACTCCCCAATACGAGTGTTTAATGACTCGTTTTGCTGATTAGAATATGAAGTTTTTAAATTTTGCTAGATTTGTTCAAAAAAAGATAAAGCTTAAAGTTCGAAAATATACTAAGCATATTGAGATTCGAGATGACCCAGAAGTTAAGGAGGATTTAGCATTTTTAGATGACTCAGAAGTTCCACATAACAAAGTTGTGTAAAATCACTCAGCTGTTTAAGGTTTGAGTAATCCAATATTAAAGAATTAAGCAGGTGAGATGACTTAATCAAAAAGTATAAAGCCTACTTTTTTATTAATTCTTTTTAGCGCAATTTTTGATGCAATGGAATCCAATATTAAGGAATTTATTCGCAATATGACTCAGTAGTTCGAAATGACTCAGAAGTTTAGGATGACTCATTAATTAAGGATGACTTAGTAATTCAAGAAAGTTCGAATTGACTAGACTGTTTGAGATTACTCAGCAGTTTGGGATGACTCAAAAGTTAAGAATGACTTAGGAGCTCAAGAGATGAATTAGAAGTTCCAAATAACTTAGTAGTTCAAAATGACTCAGCTATTTGAAATACAACATAGTAGTTGACTTAGCAGTATAAACAAATTCAGCAGGCTAAGATGACTCAATAAAAATTATGACCCTGTAGTTCACTTTTTTAGCTGTTGATACACTGGAAACTAGTATTAAAGAATTTATTAGCAATAGGACTTAGCAGTTTGAAATGACTCAGGAGTTTAGGATGACTCTTAAGCTAAGGATCAGCAATCAAGATGACTTCAAAGTTCGAAATAAGTAACTATTTTGAATTGAAAAAGCAGTTTGAAAAGACTCAGCAGTTCGAAATGGCTTAGAAGTTAAGGATCACTCAAGAGTTAAGGATGACTCAGCAATTTAAGATGACTTTGAAGTTTGAGAAAACTTAGTAGTTCTAGGGGGTCTCTGTCCGTTAAATTAAAGCGCGATAGCTCCTTAACTGCAGAAGCTATAGAGACAAAATTTAACAAAAGTATTTTTGATATATTATAGAAGTTGTGTACTTAGAATGGGCGAAATCGATTCGCACTTAGTTAGAGTTCCTTATAACCCTACCCCGGGAACCACATCTATGCTGATAAATTGATACACGTCAGTCATAGACGGTTAAAGATCAGTAATAGTGTAGAGTTAGTTAAGAATACGGTGATGGATAACACAAGAAGGAAACTACCGACCAATTTTTCAATAGTTTTTTGAGTTTTTGTTAGTTCTTAATTCTCGTATATATTTTTAACATTTTTTTAGATTTGATAAAAATATCTTATAAATAGTGGAGATCATCATAGATCATAACATTTTAGGCTGTATTGATTTCATTCTGTTATCCTTGACTCCCAGTGGAGCATAGGGCCTCTTGGTTTCATTCATCAAGATGTTCTTGCATAGATTAGATTGTGCCAGCTGCCGTAGCAGGGGGATTTCTCGCTTGATTACCCCTTGGAGTAATATATTCTATAATGTTATTTCTTTCCATGCTTAAAACATCGTAATTGTTAAGTCGATGGATGATGAGTCCAAAGACAATAACCACTTTAGTAAAGCGAGCCGCTAGATCCGAGACAGACGCCAGCTTGCAGCCGCAACTAACATGTTGAACAGACGCTACTGTTTCGTACTTTGCCAAGTACAATTTATCTAAGACCCTTAGACCAAATATGTCGGAATGGCTCTAAGATACCTCCCCCTCACGTAAGCCCTGACCTAGTATCCCATTCGGGTTGTTTACCGCATCTTCAACTACCACGAGGAGGTGTGAGTAGGAATTGAATACAGTTATCACCTGTTAGCCGGAAACCCAGACAACAACTGCATCCCATGCATCCATCCATTTACATCATTGCACGATTAAAATGATCATTTGTGATATCACTTATAAGTCAAAAATTATCTTTTTGTGTGAGAAAATGGGACCCTTCATGCGACTCTTCAAAAAGAGTCTTTAATGACTCGTTTTTCTGATTAGAATATTCTATTTTAGAACACGTCATATATATTTTTAGGACAGTTAAGTTTTGTTATTACAGAAATTGATGTTGACGAGACCGAGGATCGAACATAGGCTGCTGAATATGATATATTATGCTTAGTAGTCGACGTGCTAACCAACTGAGCCACATCACCCATATTAAGATACGAGTCTTTTTGTGGCATTTTGTTATCACCTAAAAATAGTTAAATTACGCACATTTTACAAGCTTTTTTGTGTTATTTTTAACTAGTCGCTTGCTAAGTGTCTATGAGTCTTTTTGTACACTTTTTTAAACACCAAACTGATTGCACACATTCTGCTTTCAAATTGTCACTTTCAAGGCACTTTCTGAGTCATTTTGTGGTCGTTTTTGATCACCAAACTGATTGAGCATAAAAAACAGTCTTATTAGGATCGTTTGCACGATAAGATTTTGACTACACACATTCTGCAGAAATTGTTTGTGCTTTTGTAAACTAGTCGTTTTCTAAGCGTTTAAAGGAGTCTTTTTTGAATCTTTTTTAGATCACCAAGCTGACTAATCAGTTTTTGATCATCTATTCGAATCCCAAAAGACTCATTTTGCTAATATTATCATCAACAATCTCCAAATTGCTAGCTGGGTATATTTACATAGTTATTATACTTTTATGTAAATGTACTTGTTACGAAGTAGTTTTTACTTTAACACTGTTTAGATTTGCTGTTAGTTTTTAATTTTAAGCTTGTGGTTATAAAGTATAACAAGTTAAGGAAAACGGAATACAATGTTAGAGTATATAGTATGAAGGTATAGAAGAACCAAACCGACCAAACAATATACCCTTTTGAGAATTATGAAATATGTATATCGATGAGAGTGAGATATCTAGTAATAAGTTAGCAGCTTTGATTAAAAACATACAACGATTTTTGAAATCTTGTCAAAATTTTAGTATATTTCCAAACCCAACTGATAAAATTTTGAACTGATTTCTTCAGAGTCAACATTTGTAGAAATTTACCTGTTCAGTTATAATTTCCTTTATCGACCCATCTAAGAATGTTACAAACGTTTGGTTAAACTTTTTGTAATCCTTCCAGCTCAAGCTTAAGAAGAAAATCCTGCTGCACACAATTAATTTTCCAACCCAGTGATTTAGTTGTTGGCATTGCTGTTAGCAGCAATTGCTGCTGGTATTTGTAAGTTAGTTTAATGCTGTTAAGAGAAAAATTTAAATGAAACTATATTAATTACATGTTATTTTCTAAAGCTGATTTTCATATTTTCTTTTTCAAAATTATGCTGCAGTATCTCTTTAGGATAGAAGCAAATGTAAAATTTCTAGGATTAATAAATTTTTAAAATTATTACAATGAGGTTGTTCTTTTTCTATGGCAACACTTGATAATGCAAATTTTTGAAAATTCTATTATAGAGTAACATCTAACAATCATTTCATTTACTCTCGATTGTTAGGAAAAAGTATAAAGTTTTGCCATAAGAAATGTTGTAGGTTTATTTTTTATACCCACCATCAAAAATAATAGGGGGTATATTGAGATTGTCATTCCGATTGTAATTTCCTTAATATTAGCTCAAAAACCATGTCCATCTGTCTGTCCGTATGTCTGCCTGTCTGTTGAAAGTGATAGATTACTAAAACTTGGCAAAGATATTTTTCATTTCTAGGAAAATTTTGGTATTGAAATTGGGCAAAATCGGTTTACATTTGACCATAGCTCCCGTATAACCTAGTTATTGCTTATTTGCTAATAAATGACAAATTATAACAGCTGTGATGACAAAATTTGGCATATAGAAGTTTTACATAAGCCCTAGACAGCATATAAAATATCATCAAAATCGGTTCACATTTAGTCATAGCTCCCATACAAAAAACTTACGGAAACAGCCGAAATTCCACCATAAATACACTTGAATGCCACAAAATGATAAACTTTAATAGCTATGGCCACTAAATGTAGCAAAAGAAAGTCTTATATGAATACCAGCCGGTCACCATTTGACCATAGCTCCCATACAAAAAACTTACGGAAACACAAAAATACAAAAAAGAAAAGATGGTTTATGTCCGTCTGTCCATCAGATAAAAGCGCAAAAGCGCCTTAACGAAAAGAGCTAGAAGGACAAAATTTTACAAGAGTATTTCTGATATCTTGGGAAAGTTCTGTATTGAAAATGGATAAAATCGGTTCACACTTAGTTAGAGCTCCCATATAACCCCGCCCCGGGAATCATAGTAATGCTGATAAATTAAATATAATTGTAGTAGCTATGACGACTAAAATTAGAATAGAGAAGCTTAATGCAAATGTTGGTTAATATATCAAATTTTATAGGAATCGGTGTATATTTGATTTAAGCTTTCATATAAAAACCACTCCCGGAAACCAAAAAAGAATATAACAAAGGCCAGTTAAAAGCTTTAGATTAGGAACTATAACAGCTATGGCCACTTAATTTTGCAAGAATAAGCTTTATTTAAATACCAGCCAGTGCAAGGTGGTAAAATACGGCCAAAAATCAAATTAAAAGTGGTTGGCCAAATAAAAGGAGACATATAACATACATTAATAAAATGTGTTTAATAATTTTGAAAAATATTCAATAATTTTCATTTATGTACAGGCCTTTTGTCTACCTTATCATATATAATTTGTAAAATTCGGATGAGTAGTTTGAGAGATATATTTAAATTTCTGAAAAAATGAGTGCATTAGTCAAGATTTATTATTATATCAAAAAACATAAAAAATGCTCAATATGTCAATGAAATGTTGAAAATTCATGAAAAACTGTTCAAGACAGTGATTTTCATGTTATTTCTGCATTTTTTATTTGTTCATTGTAATGTGGCCACCACCTGTGTATATGTATTGTTTACAGAATTTCCTTAAAAACAAAGTATAGTTCCATTTTTCTCAATATTATTGTAAAAATTTAACTCAAGAACGTGTTGGCTAACAAAGTGGGCTGAAGCATTCAACGCCACGCCCAAATTTTCATTATACAGGTCATTTATACTTATTTGAACTCATTATATAATTTGTTATCCTAAATTGGTTTTTTGGTGGTAACTAAAGTAAATTTTAATCTAATCATTTAATAAATACTGCTTTAGATTATTTTCAAGTAAATATTTTATGGACCTTTTTCTTACAAAATTGCAAGCTGGTGTAATTAAAAATGTTTAAAATATGTAAAAAGATGAAGTTAGTAAAATGATTCTGGTAAATAGGCCGGCAAGAGAATGCGGCTGAAATTCGAATTATATACTACTAGTACTTAACAGTAGAAGATCCAGTTTATGTGTAACCTCTTTTAGCTCCTTTTTCTTAGATATGGCCTTTCAAAATTTTGATTTTTATGATATTCACTAGTTATTTTACTATCTCAAATTCACTTCAATTTTCGAAAAAACTAAACCACAGAAATTTCCAAAAACTGCACAAAATGATTCACTAATAACAATATTTAAAAAGTGTATAAAAATTTAGAACAAAAACTTTAGTGGAAAAATTATATCTGCTTTTATTCAAAAGTATATAAAAAACAAATTTTTTAATTTTAAAATTGTAGGCAAAAAAGTATAGACTTTGAGCTAGTATAAAAAGCGAATCAGTTATCGATAGTCAAAGATAAAGTTAAATTGGATACTTTAGAGTGTTGGCTATAAACTACCATCAAAATTTAATCAAAATTATAAAATTAAGAAAAATCATTTTTGGCCGCTTTTTACCACCGTGCAGTGTGACATCAGTTAACATTTGGCTATAGTTCTAATATATATAACATCCCCTTTTTATACCCTTCGCCACTATAGGTGGAAAGAAATAGGCATAGAAATATTTGTCTTAGACCCATCTTTTAGTATACCAATAGACTTAGAATCACTTTCTGAGTCGATTTAGCGATGTCAGTCCGTCCGTCCATGTGGCTGACTGGACCCCATGTAAACCATGTTTCCAAGGTTCAGGTCGCAATTCTAAAGATTATTTGATGAAATTCGGCGGAAATAATTTTTTGATAGTAAGACCATGGCTATTGAAATTCGTCAAAATCGGTTAATTATTTATGGTACCTCCCATGGGTCCCACTTCCCGGAATTGATAGTTTGGCCACAAAAATCATAATTACTGTATCAAAATTACTGTACCAAATTTCGTTGAAACCGGTCCAGATTTGACCATTGCTTCCATACAAACTCTTCCGTCAAAACACACTAAATGAAACAAAAATCAGTAAATGCTCGTAAATCTGAAGAAAATGACAATTTTAAGTTTATTTTTTGCATACATAATTCTTGTAAAAACTTAACAATTTACTAAATTTGGAGATAATCGGTCCACAGTTGACCCTTGCTCTCATATAAGTCCAAATCACAGAAACAGCTTTAATATATAAGTCTTCGGAAAATGTTTGTATGATGACAAAATTTAGCAAATATCTTTCTTTACACACGGAAAAGAACACCTTTGACCTTAGTGGTGAAGGGTTACGTATGGTCGGGCTTGGCCGATTATAGCACTTTCTTACTTGTTTTTGTACAAACTTGTTTCGGTTAGAAATTAAGTATTATTTCAATTATATGTAGGGTTGGAGACTCAGTATTCGATAGGACCAATTTTTGCGTATATCGGATCGTATCTCGGAAATTGAATTACGAATGTTGGCCATAGTCATTTGTCTATGGTTTGTCAACATAATGCTTATCTTAAACAGCGCACAGTGGTATTTCTTCATGCATCGAAGTGCAAAAAATAGAAGGAGTTAGCCTACAACTATGAAATTTTGCACACTTATACAGTTTTATATAGATAAAACAAGGGGTACATGCCTTGGGCCCCCATTTTTTTACCTATTTTTCTTCTCAATGTACAATGTACAAGTCGAAATTCTCAACAGAATTTGATGAAATTAACTACACGTCTATAAGTTGATCTAGAAAAGAAGTGTACTCTGTTTAAGCCGCAATTCTCATCAGAATTTAAAAAAACTAACACGTCTACTAATTGATCCAAGAAAAAGTTATACATACTAATTTTTGGTTGAGATCCCTTGACTCTTTGAGGTTATTATTGTCCCCAATGTATAAGCCATAATTCTCAACACTCTTCTTGGGGTACCTGCTTGGGACCCCCTTTTTTACTTATTTTTCTTCTCAATATAACCGCAATCTCGTCAGAAATTTGGCACACATCTATTGGTTGATCTAGAAAAGAAATCTACTAATTTTGAATAAAATCCGTCGACTCCTACGGGACTTACACTTATTTAGGGTTTATATAATTTAAGCGGCTGACGATTGAGTGAAATTTACATGTGTTTTGTTATTGGAACAAAAACAAAATACATGCAAATTTCACTCAATCGTCAGCCGCTTGAGTTATATAAACCCCACATTAAATTCATTTTGATTAAAAAGTTACGCCTAAACTACTGCAATACTTTTTGCTTGAATTATGCATAACAATTTATATGACCATTTTTTCAGAAAATGTTGAACTTTGTTCTACGATCTGTAAATTGCGGTGAATTTTTTTCGTTCATTCTTAAGATGAGACTTTCACCTTTAACATGGTTATGGTGGGAGCACCGAGCAAAGCAGAGCCAGCTTAATTTTGCTCCAAAAAAAGCATTGAATTTTGTAGAGCTTTTTTGATTTCCTGATATCTCCTAAACAATATACGAGATTAAGTTATTTTCTTCAGCCGACATCAAGATTAAAGCTGTGAAAGTATATTTGATTTATAGGCTAATGAGTTTGATGAACAATTTCATCACTTTTGGTTTTAGAACATTAAGCACATTTCAAGACCGTTTTTATAATACATAATATAATTTTTTCTTGAAAACAATTTTTGATCCTTAATATCTAGACTTTTCTCTGCAGAACTGCATCATTCGATTTTTCAAAAGCAGTGGCCAAAAAATGGCTTTTTTACAGCAGAAATACCATAGAGTAGCATACCACCAAAAAAATGCTAACGGTGTCAAATATTTGCTGTACGAGGGCGTTTCGAAAGCTTCTTAGCCTACCAATGAAAGAGAATAGTAAGTTTTTAAAAAATATTTTTATTTTTCAATATAGTCTCCTGAAACTTTAATACACTTAGTCCAACGCTTTTCTAGCAATTCTATCCCTTGATTAAAATAGTTTTCCTCAAAGTCTTCAAAATAGTGGTTCACAGCTGTAATTGCATCTTCATTTGAGGTAAAACGCTTGCCAGCAAGGAATTTTTTTAGATTTGGGAACTGGTAAAAGTCACTGGGAGCTAAAGCAGGAGAATAAGGTGGGTGGTCAAGCAACTCGTACTTTAATTCTTTGATTTTAGCCACTGCTAAAACACTCCTGTGCGCTGGTGCGTTATCTTGATGAAAAATTATTTTTTTGTGTTGTAAGCCAGGACGTTTTTCTCGAATTTGTACATTTAATTGATCCAAAAGGTTGCAATAGTACTCTGAATTTATTGTTTTACCCTTTTGCAGATAGTCAATCAATAAAATACCTTTGAAGTCCCAAAAAACCGTTGCCATAACCTTACCAGCCGATTGTATTACTTTTGCCTTCTTTGGAGCATTTCATCCAGCTGCAGTCCATTGTTTGGATTGTTCCTTTGTCTCTGGAGTATAGTGGTGGATCCATGTCTCATCAACAGTTTTGAAACGAAGCTTAAAATCCATTTTATTTCGCTTAAAATGATCCAAACAAGCTTGAGAAATGTTCATTCTTATGCGTTTTTGGTCGACTGTTAGCAAATGCGGCATCCATCTTGCAGAAAGCTTTTTCATCTGTAGTTCTTCATGCAAAATGAAATGGACTCGATCATTTGAGATGCCCATGATATTAGCTATTTATCGATCATTTAATACCATATCGTCCACTTCGGCTAAAATTTCTGTTGTTGTTGCTGTTTTTGGACGTCCACTACGTGGTTCATCTTCAATGCTTGTACGACCACGTTTAAATTCTGCAACCCAATTTTTTACTGTTGCATATGAAGGAGCACTTTTACCTAAAACATTCACCATATCATTATGAATTTCTTGTCCTCATTAACCTTTTTAATGTAAATATTTAATGACACCACGTATTTCTAATTTTTTCATTGTACAAAAATAGCGGATGCGTCTTTTGTGAGCACCTGTTTCTATATGAAGGAGTTACCAGATCAAATTAAAATTTAACATGTGTTTATAGCAGAGATGGAAGTTTCCAAAACACTTAACTTTTTTCTGTTTGTACCACGCTTTTTGTGCTAGGCTAAGGAGATTCCGAACCGCCCTCGTAAATTGATATTACTATTTCGCTTATCGAAGTAATTAAGACGCGTAGAAAGTTAGATTATCCGGTTAAGTAGTCATCAATTTTATTAAGGATAATCTTAAAGTACTTTAAAATAACTACATTTTATTTAATGTCTTTTAATATTTAACATTTTTTTATTTGCTAAATTTTTCGTAATAAACAAATCTTTATTAAAGTCCTTAACACAGAGTATGTGTATATCTATGCGTATAGGTAAGTTCATACATATGAATATGTATGCGTTATAAATATTTGAAACAAAAGCAGATTACTTACAACTTTTTAGGAAATTCATCGTTCTGCAGCATGATTACATGCTGAGCTAACAATTAAGTGTCTGAGTGTTGTTTCTGATGTTATGCTCTGGAAAACAGCAACGACTTTTAGTTTTTTTTTTCCATTTTTTTTTTTTGTTTTTCATTATTTAATTCGTACTTTTGTTTTTAGTGTTTTTTAGTTGGCTGGATTCTGTAGAATCATAGAAATCATTTAAACAATTCTGTTAGCAGCTAGACTTGGGAGTTAGGTACTTCCTTACCAAAAAAAAAAAACTATGTTTGAGTTTGTAAGAGACTTATTTTTATGTTTGGTTTTCTTTTTGTGTTATTGTATAGTAGAATTAAAATTTACCACAAATATAAACCAAAGGCTATAATTTACACAAACGTTTTCAGACAGTCAACAACACTGTTTCCATGAACATTTCATTATGTTCACAAAGAAATGTTTAAAGTTTTTAATTACATTTATAGGACAATTTTCAAAATCTTACTACTTTTTAGACGAACATTTTCCAAATTTTACTACCTTTTATATTTTTATAGGAAAATTTTACTTTTTTTAAAGGAAAATTTTCAAAATTTTACTATTTTTATAGGAAAATTTTCAAAATTTTACTAATTTTAAAGGAAAATTTTCAAAATTTTACTATTTTTATACGAACAAAATTTTCAAAATTTTACCATTTTTATAGGAAAATTTTCAAAAGTTTACTATTTTTTTAATAGGAAAATTTTCAAAATTTTACTATTTTTTTAATAGGAAAGATTTCAAAATTTTACTATTTTTATAGGAAAATTTTCAAAATTTTACTGTTTTATAGGAAAATTTTCAAAATTTTACTATTTTTCTAGGAAAATTTTCGAAATTTTACTATTTTTATAGGAAAATTTTCAAAATTTTACTATTTTTATAGGAAAATTTTCAAAATTTTACTATTTTCATAGGAAGATTTTCAAAATTTTACTATTTTTATAGGAAAATTTTCAAAATTTTACTATTTTTATAGGAAAATTTTATTATTATTTATAGGAAAATTTTCAAAATTTTACTATTTTTATAGGAAAATTTTCAAATTTTTACTATTTTTATAGGAAAATTTTACTATTTATTTATAGGAAAAATTTTGAAAATTTTTCTATTTTATAGAAAAATTTTGAAAATTTTTCTATTTTTAATTTTATTTATTTATTTTATTTTTCTATTTTTCTATTTTTATAGAAAAATTTTGAAAATTTTCTATTTTTGTAGAAAAGTTTTGAAAATTTTTCTATTTTTATAGAAAAATTTCAAAAATTTTTCTATTTTTATATTTTGAAATTTGAAAAATTTTGAAAATTTTTCGATTTTTATAGAAAAATTTTGAAAATTTTTCTACTTTTATAGAAAAATTTTGAACATTTTTCTATTTTTATAGAAAAATTTTGAAAATTTTTCTATTTTTATAGAAAAATTTTGAAAATTTTTCTATTTTTATAGAAAATTTTTGAAAATTTTTCTATTTTTATAGAAAAGTTTTGAAAATTTTTCTATTTTTATAGAAAAGTTTTGAAAATTTTTCTATTTTTATAGAAAATTTTTGAAAATTTTTCTATTTTTATAGAAAAATTTTGAAAATTTTTCTATTTTTATAGAAAAATTTTGAAAATTTTTCCATTTTTATAGAAAAATTTTGAAAATTTTTCTATTTTTATAGAAAAATTTTGAAAATTTTTCTATTTTTATAGAAAAATTTTGAAAATTTTTCTATTTTTATAGAAAAATTTTGAAAATTTTTCTATTTTTATAGAAAAATTTTGAAAATTTTTCTATTTTTATAGAAAAATTTTGAAAACTTTTCTGTTTTTATAGAAAAATTTTGAAAATTTTTCTATTTTTATAGAAAAATTTTGAAAGTTTTTCTATTTTTATAGAAAAATTTTGAAAATTTTTCTATTTTTCTATTTTTATAGAAAAATTTTCAAAATTTTCTATTTTTATAGAAAAATTTTGAAGATTTTTCTATTTTTATAGAAAAATGTTGAAAATTTTTCTATTTTTATAAAAAAATTTTTGAAAGTTTTTCTATTTTTATAGAAAAATTTTGAAAGTTTTTATATTTTTATAGAAAAATTTTGAAAATTTTACTATTTTTATAGAAAAATTTTGAAAAATAGCAAATTTTTTATATAAATTTTGAAAATTATACTATTTCTATAGAAAAATTTTGAAAATTTTTCTATTTCTTCAGAAAATTTTTGAAAATTTTACTATCTCTATAGAAAAATTTTGAAAATTTTACTATTTTTATTGAAAAATTATTAAATTATTGCTGTTTTCATAAAATAATTTCCAAACTTTTATATTAAAATATTCAAAATTTTTCTATTTTTATAGGAAAAGTTTCAAAAATTTTCACACTTTAACTGTCTTTATAGGAACATTTTCAAAATTTTCTTATAGAAATATTTTCAAAATTTTACTATTTCTATAGGAAAACTATCAAAATTTTACTATTTCTATAAGAAAATTTTCAAAATTTTCTATTTTAATAGGAAAATGTTTCTATTTTTATAGGAAAATGTTCAATGTTTTCCTTGGGAAACACTACAAATTAGTTAAAATATAACATGTCCTCTTTAGTATTTAAAAGAAAAATTAAAATAAAATTCAAAAGTAAAACCACAAACAGACATTTGCCCAACAACAGTACAAACGAAAACAGAAAAAACTGATTCTTGAAAGAAAAACCGAAATTTTATACTAGTACCTTCGAAAAAGGCAATCCAAGTACAAGAACATATTTCGAGAGTAAAATAATTCCCATATTTATACATAAGTATGTTTTTTTATTCGTTTTAAAACAATTTGAAAAGGAAAACTCTGACTATTGTGGCTCAACAGAAAAACAAGAAAATGGCCAGGAGAGTTACGTGTGAGTTGTCTAAGGTAGAGACTAACTAGTAAAACGGATGTTCCCTTTAAAGTTCGGGCCAAATACACAAGCTTTACTCTGTTTGAATTAAGAGCAGAAGGCATGTAAATATTCTAAGTATGTTTGTCTATATTTTACTTATATAAAGAATTCATAAGTGTTGTGAAACATATACGCATGCATCTTTAAATACCTTATTAAGCAGATTAAAATGTTTCCTGAATTTAATTGTCTCATATGTGTAGCTACTCTTGGATCCCTATAACTTAAAGGTTTTGTTGTTTTTTTTTTCTTCAGGCTGGTTTTGTTTTTCAACATATTTTGAAAACTTTTCCCTTTTGCCGTCATTTGTAATGAACAAATTTGTGGACACATGATTTTAAGTTTTCAAAGTGACACCAACAACGGAAAAGTTTTGGAAACAACTCAATATCTAGAACATGTTAAGGTACGAATGTTATCTCTCTATTTATGTCAGGACTTAGGAAAGTTGAAAGTATTTATGTATGTGATGTGCTAACTTGAGGATGTGGACATAAATCAATAGTTTAGACAAAATATATTGCTGTTCTTGGTATGGATGCTCGGCGTTGAGTGTGTTACTAAGATTAATAATTCAGAGGACACTTACAGACATAGGACACAAAGTTTTCCTGCTCCCATCCTGCTTTGTTTTTTCAAATTTATCCAAGAAGATACACAATATTGAGGTTTCAGTACATTATGAATAACCAAAAGATCGATTACAAAAAGTTGGAGTTTTTATATACCGATACTACCATATTTGGTCTAAGCTATTTCGTTTGACTTAAAGGTCGAATCAAAAGGGTTAAAATATATTTTTTGATATAAAGATTTAAAGATTTTGATATAAACATTTAAAAAATGGAAGAGAAACTTCTTCGACTATTTTGATCTAGAGTGTGCCCTTTGGTAAAAAAATATACTTGTATTAAGTTTTTACATATGGGCATTTCCAGGATCGCGAACGGGACATTCGTACGCACTCAACTTGAAAAAAAATATGAAAACTCAAATTTTTTTTAACTTTTTATAAATATTTAATAGCATATTAGTAGAACAATTTTTGAGAACAAAAAGAAAATTATAAAATATGAACGTTCTCCAAATATTTTCGATAAACTTGCGATCGCGAACGGGACAAAAAATGTAAGTCATTTTTTTCGGTGTGTGGTTTTCTTTAAAAGTCTGCGAATTTTGTCAGTTTATTAAATGGAGATTATTTTTTAAGTAAAGCAGAGATATACAGCTTTTATTTAGCATTTTATTTTTTTAATTATCCTTATTATTATTTTTTTTAAATATTTTTTTTTAAATCGCGAACGGGACATCGCGAACGGGACAATGATTCCAAAGAATGTAGTATAAAGAATCTTTGAATTATACCGTTATTCGGAGTTTGCTTGGTCTCTACTGTGGTGTTTTTAAATATTTATTGTTGGTATATTTAGTCTATAAGAAGAGTGCAATCGGCATGATATGTAACACTCAGAAATAACTCAAGGAAAAATATCAATAAAAAACGCTAAAACCAAAAAAAAGCAAAGATGCTCGTTGCAGACCACTTTTCTTAAATTACAAATGGTAATATGTATTTAATTAGGTATATTCTTAAAATCCAATGCATTAACTAACTAAATTTTCTCAGAAAAGTCTTTTTTCTTCAACTTTAATATTTTGGTAGCGGTTGACCTTTTCCAGGAAATGCCCATATTCAATGATATCGTATGCTTTAATTCTTTAGGTCAAAATCTATATGCTTTATATTAAAATATCTGTGATAATATGGAAGAGTAGATTAAGTCGACATAAGAGAGAATTAAGTTAAGACGTTTTTTGTATTACAGAAGCAAAGGCGCTAAAATGTATTTAGTCCGTTTTAAAAACGGATTTTTATCAATGTTCTTTTCTATATAAAAATATTGTTATCAAATATTTTTCGATAGAAAAATATTTTTCTCGACAATTTTTTTATAGAAAAATATTCTTGTCGGAAATTCGTCTATAGAAAAATATTTGTATCGAACATTTTTTTATAAAAAAATATTTTTATCGGAAATCTTTCTATAGAAAAATATTTTTCTCGAAATATTTTCTATAGAAAAATATTTTTATTGAAAATGTTTCTATAGAAAAATATTTTTATCGGAAATTTTTATCTAGAAAAATATTATTATCGAAAATTTTTCTATTCTGTTATTTCTTGAAAAATATTTTTATCGAAAATTTTTTTATAGAAAAATATTTTTATCGAAAATTTTTCTATAGAAAAATATTTTTATAGAAAATTTTTCTATTTTGTTATTTCTTGAAAAATATTTTGATCGAAAATTTTTCTATAGAAAAATATTTTTATAGAAAATTTTTCTACAACTTTTGCTCAGTATATCAAATTTTATAGGAATAGGTTCATACTTGGCAATAGCTTTCATATAAAAATCACTCCCGTAAACCATAAAAATGCCACAAACGCCAGTTAAAAGCTATTAAGTTATAAACTATGACAGCTATGGCCACTAAATTTTGCATAAATATGTATATTCTGTTGCAATCTGTCAACATTTGGCTATAGTTCTTTTATATATACTAGCGTATCCTGTGGTCGACACAATCGACCGTCATCTAGTTCATTGTGAATGCAAATTCCCGGTGAAATTTCGTTTTTCCTTTAATTTTCTTATATAACAACAAACCTATCAAAAATTCTTGAATAACTTTTGAATAGAACTTTTATTTTTTCTTGTTTTTTTCACTAAATTCTCGTTTTAAAACTGGAGTTTTGGACATATATTTACTGAAAATTATTCTTAAACTGATTTTAAGAATAAAAACGGGAAAACGGAAAATATTACTTGTCATAGGGCTCAACTTAGAGTTGTAAGAAACTTAACTCATTACAATCAGAGCTTTAAATTAGCAAGTTTTTGAAATTGCTCGGGCTAATCGGATATGGGAAGAAATTGATCTCATTGATTTCTATGTCACTCAGTACAACTGAGCGTCGAATTGGCCAAATTGGCAAAACTATAATTAAAATAAAATTAAAAATTGTGTAGCTCTCGAAGAGTTTACTGATCGGAATGTAATAACGGAATTAAAACTATTCCAGTCCGAATGCATGATTTGCCTTTTAATGTTCCTTACTGATATTATAGCATTTTCTAAAAATTAATCAGTTTTAAATTTACATTTGATTAAGACCGATCATTTACTTCCTTTTCTTGAAAATAATCTGTAATTATTATAAACTTTCCTTTAAAACACTCTTTTTGTTTAATCTGTAACATCCTTTTTGGGTATAAGTCACAATGTTCTTGTCCAACTCTTTACTACTGTTCTCTTAAAAAAATATGCCATTGTAAAATGGCTCTTATTGACCTCATGAGTGCCCTTCCCTGCAATATTATTTAATTTTTAACACAATATTCAACCCTCAATCACTCGAAGTAATAGATTTTATTCCAATAAATCAACACAAAAAAAAACAAAATTCTATAAAAATGCAAATTTAAATATTTAAAATTTGAAAGGTTTACATTTTAAGCACTTTTTTTTTGTCATATCTTCCAAAATTTTAATTTTATCTTTTACTCACCACAAATAATAAAAACAATACCAGTAATTTTTGTTGCTATTATTTTACAAAACAAAAACATTTATTTAATTGTTATTAAATACTCATTATTTTTATTTTTGTCTACCACTATCTTCCCACAAATATACTCTTTAATTCTCATCACCCTCTCACCAAAAATAATAAAAACAAAAGAAAACATGTTTGCATACAATTTCTTTTGTTCGATTCTTAATGTTGAATTTCCTATGCATGTGAGTTTTCTTTATTGTGTTAGTAAGAATTTTAAATACTGAACCGATTCTTAAATACTGAACCGATTTTAATAAAATATAGATTCGTCTGATATACGGAAAAATACCTTTCAAATGGTATAAAATTTTCCAAAATAGAGTGCATAATTTAAGCGTAAAAGGGGATAATAAATGGGTGCTTGCGTATTAATATTATAGATAACATCCGCATCTTTATACCCACCATCAAAAGGAATGGGGGGTATATTGAGATTGTCATTCCGTTTGTAATTTCCTTAATATTGGCTCAAAAACCAAAAACGATATATATTCTGAATCCTTATGAAATACTAAGACGATTGAGCGATGTCCGTCTGTCTGTCTGTCTGTTGAAATCACGATAACGCCTAAACGAAAGGAGCTAGCTCACTGAAACTTAGTAAAAATATTCTTCATCTCTGAGAAAATTTTGGTATTGAAAGTGGGCAAAATCGGTTCACATTTGACCATAGCTCCGTACAACCTCGTCTAGGCTAATCGCTTATTTGTTAATAAATGACAAATTATAGCAGCTATGATGAAGTTATACATAAGCCCTAGGCAGCGTATAAAATTTCATAAAAATCGGTTCACTTTTAGCCATAGCTACCATACAAAGAACTTACGAAAACAGCCCTAAATTTCACCTAAAATACACTTAAATGCCAATAAATCTAAAAGTATAACAGATATAATCACTAAATTTTGCATAAGAAAGTCTTATATCAATGCCAGCCAGGTGTGCAAAATTTTGTCGCAATCGGTCACCATTTGACCTAGCTCCCATATAAAAAACTTACGAAAACACAAAAATTCAAAAAGAAAAGGGGATTTATGTCCGTCTGTCCGTCAGATAAAATCGTAATAGCTCCTTAACTACAAGAACTACTAAGACTAAATTAGGCACAAGAAAGTCTTATGTCAATGCCAGCCAGTGTGCAAAATTTTGTCACAATCGGTCACCATTTGACCCATAGCTCCCATATAAAAAACTTATGGAAACACAAAAATACATGAAGAAAATGTTGTTTATGTCCGTCTGTCCGTCAGATAAAAGCACGATAGCGCCTTAACGAAAAGAGCTAGAGGGACAAAATTATACAAAAGTATTTTGGATGTCTTGAAAAAGATGTATGTTGAAAATGGACAAAATCGGTTCAAATTTAGTTAGAGCTCCCATATAACCCGCCCCAGGAAACACATTAGTGCTGATAAATTAAATACAATTGTAATAGCTATGACGATTAAATTTAAAATAGGGAAGTTTTATGCAATTTTTGATCACTTTATCAAATTTCATAGGAATCAGTCCATATTTGACTTTAGCTTTCATATAAAAAACACTCACGGAAACCAAAACTTTTAGCAAAGGCAGTTAAAAGCTATTAAATTAGAAACTATGATAGCTATGACCACTAAATTTGGCAAGAATAACGCTCTATATATATACCAGTCAGTGTGTTACAATCGGTCAATTTTGGGTATAATTCTGTATATATAACATCCCTTTTTATATCTACAATCAAAAAGATTTGGAGGTACATTCATTATATTAAGATTACACCTATGAAATTAGATAGGCATCAATTAATGTTCAACCCAGACTTTATATATGATGAATGCATTAGGAACTCCTAACGAAATATATGGACCTGCCGTATTATTATTAACGTGTTTAGCCTAACTACATATTAAGCACAGCGAAATGTATTTAACAACTTATTAATGTAAAACTATACCGGTTATGAGACCGAATTTTGATCAAAGTAAATACTGGGGAAACTACTAAAATATTTTTAAATGTTGAACTATAAAGCTACGGCATTAGCTTAGCGATTTTTTCAGTTTTGGTCGAGATTTTGAATTAGCTGTACCCTGTTTCTGATTTAACACAACTTGATGGTGGCACAGCCGAATATAACACTCTTACTTGTTATATGTATGATCAAAAAGATACAGAATGTAGCTGAGCCCAAACTTATATGCGGTGGATGCGTTAGGACTCCTATCAAAATATATACCCTTTCATATTGCTATCAAGCTATTTAGCCTAACTATTTTACAACTTATCAAATAAAACTATACCCTTTTATGAGACCGAATTTTGTAAATACTAGGGAAACCACTTAGAAATTTTAAATGTTGAACTATAAAGTCAATGCAAACGAATTTAGTCCAAAGATTTTACCAACAATATCAATTAGCTTAACAAATTTTTTAAAATTTGGTCCACATTTTGAATTACCTCTACCCTCGTAGACATATGAGATATGTTTCTAAATTTAACACAACTTAATAGTGGGTATATAAGATTCGGCACAGCGAATATAAAATTTTTACTTGTTACGTTTTAAAACTGACTGATATCGTGGCAGAATTTGTAAATCTCATTTCCAGTTGAGTACTTAAAAAAGGTAAACGTATGATCCACAAAACAGCTATAAAATTTTAATATCTTATAGAGTTTTCATAAGATAAAAACCTCAAAATAATTTTAATATGTGTGAGCCGCTGTTGTATAGCAGGTTAGTCATCCGCCTCGCATACCAGAGGTCCCAAGTTGAATTCCCGGCCACTTGAAAAAATAAATTTAAAAAAAAGCGGCGGGTTTACCTCATAACTCAGCTAAGCCACTGGTTATTGAGAATTAGGCTATATAAAACATCTGTAACAATGCAATTACCGTTCGGAGCCTTAGTTAAAACGGAGGTCCCTTTCAATGTGTCTAGAAATAGAATCGGATGCAGCTCATTGTCTGTTCCAATTGGAATGTTGTCGGGGAATTATATATATTTTAATATATAGCTAACTGATCGATTAACGCATTGTGATGACTAGTAGTATTTATTTAGATTTCTTTCTGAGTTAATTTTAAATTCAGTGATAATTTTAAAGATTTTAAATCTATACACTTTTATATTGATTACCTCGAAGTACAGATGTGGGCTCATGACAGCGTGGGCTTATGACAGCGTATAATAAACTACATCAAATTTTTTTGCAATTGGTTTATATTTGACGATACATCCAATTCAAGATCTTAAAAAGAACCCAACGCTATCGATACTTGACCCGTTCTTAAATAAATATAATCCATGACTTGTACTTTGACCATTCTTACACTTAATAATAACTTTGACTATGACCTTGAACTTTAACCAATGACTTGTATTTGTAAGTTTATAGAAAGTTGTTTGATTTGAATGGGGATAGTTAGTTCAAGGTCTCCATTCAAATCAAAGTGGCTAAAACTAACAGTTTGAAGAAGTTTAGAATCATTCATAGAATCGTTCTTGCTTTAATTTAAGTTGTAAAAACTGTTTTTTTTAACAACTTAAAGAATTTCATTACATTCCTAGCATGACTCAAAGTTACAGGCAATATCTAAAATATTAGCTAAATCTGTAAAAGTTGTAAATTCTTATAGACAATTCTCAATTTAATAATTCAAACCACAAATAAACACATTGATAAGAACGGCCATACAAGATAAGCCTAATTGACGATTAGTATATTATCACTCTAACTTAAGTTGTTTTGCTATTTACATGAATGACCGACAGCCTTTTCTCTTTCCTTTTATAGATTTCAAATGTTCCTTTTAATGCTGTTAGCCAAGATACGTTCGTTCGTTTGACTCTTTATTCATTAAAAGCTATAAATTTGGCCCACACTTCATGAAAGCTCATCATTATCATTAACACCCCAATTCCTTGTCTAGGACTTCGTATCCACACATACATATGTAACTTTATAGAAATTTGGTACACTGACATATATACATACACTAACATGCATATGTACTATACTTTGTCAGACATCTCGTATGTCTGCACTCAAAAACTGTTCTCTTTAACACAGCAGTTAAACTGTGATATATCTTATCTTGTTGTGAAAATCGCGGCGTCATTGTCATGCAGACTTCAGTTCCAGCATGGCTCAGAGTAGTAAAAGAGGGGAATTTTTAAATTTTCTATAAAAATAATAAATTCTCAAAATTTCCTAAAAAATAGGAAATTTTCAAAATTTCCTAAAAAATAGGAAATTTTCAAAATTTCCTATAAAAATAGAAAATTTTCAAAATGTAATATAAAAATATTAAATTTTCAAAATTTCCTATTTTTATAGAAAATTATCAAAATTTCCTATAAAAATAGGAAATTTTAGAAATTTCCTATAAAAATAGGAAATTTTAGAAATTTCCTATAAAAATAGGAAATTTTAGAAATTTCCTATAAAAATAGGAAATTTTAGAAATTTCCTATAAAAATAGAAAATTTTAGAAATTTCCTATAAAAATAGGAAATTTTAGAAATTTTCAATAAAAATCGGAAATTTTAGAAATTTCCTATAAAAATCGGAAATTTTAGAAATTTCCTATAAAAATAGGAAATTTTAGAAATTTCCTATAAAAATAGAAAATTTTAGAAATTTCCTATAAAAATAGGAAATTTTAGAAATTTCCTATAAAAATAGGAAATTTTAGAAATTTCCTATAATAATAGGAAATTTTAGAAATTTCCTATAAAAATAGGAAATTTTAGAAATTTCCTATAAAAATAGGAAATTTTAGAAATTGCCTATAAAAATAGGAAATTTTAGAAATTGCCTATAAAAATAGGAAATTTTAGAAATTTCCTATAAAAATAGGAAATTTTTCCTATAAAAATAGGAAATTTTTCCTATAAAAATAGTAAAATTTAGAAATTTCCTATAAAAATAGGAAATTTTAGAAATTTCCTATACAAATAGGAAATTTTAGAAAATTTCCTATAAAAATAGGAAATTTTAGAAATTTCCTATAAAAATAGGAAATTTTAGAAATTTCCTATAAAAATAGGAAATTTTAGAAATTTCCTATAAAAAATAGGAAATTTTAGAAATATCCTATAAAAAATAGGAAATTTTGAAAATTTCCTATAAAAATAGGAATTTTTGAAAATTTCCTATAAAAATAGGAAATTTTGAAAATTTCCTATAAAAATAGGAAATTTTGAAAATTTCCTATAAAAATAGGAAATTTGAAAATTTCCTATAAAAATAGGAAATTTTGAAAATTTCCTATTCAAATAGGAAATTTTGAAAATTTCCTATAAAAATAGGAAATTTTGAAAATTTCCTATAAAAATAGGAAATTTTGAGAATTTCCTATAAAAATAGGAAATTTTGAAAATTTCCTATAAAAATAGGAAATTTTGAGAATTTCCTATAAAAATAGGAAATTTTGAAAATTTCCTATAAAAATAGGAAATTTTGAAAATTCCTATAAAAATAGGAAATTTTGAAATTTCCTATAAAAATAGGAAATTTTGAAAATTTCCTATAAAAATAGGAAATTTTGAAAATTTCCTATAAAAATAGGAAATTTTGAAAATTTCCTATAAAAATAGGAAATTTTGAAAATTTCCTATAAAAATAGGAAATTTTGAAAATTTCCTATAAAAATAGGAAATTTTGAAAATTTCCTATAAAAATAGGAAATTTTGAAAATTTCCTATAAAAATAGGAAATTTTGAAAATTTCCTATAAAAATAGGAAATTTTGAGAATTTCCTATAAAAATAGGAAATTTTGAGAATTTCCTATAAAAATAGGAAATTTTGAGAATTTCCTATAAAAAATAGGAAATTTTGAAATTTCCTATAAAAATAGGAAATTTTGAAAATTTCCTATAAAAATAGGAAATTTTGAGAATTTCCTATAAAAATAGGAAATTTTGAGAATTTCCTATAAAAATAGGAAATTTTGAGAATTTCCTATAAAAATAGGAAATTTTGAAAATTTCCTATAAAAATAGGAAATTTTGAAAATTTCCTATAAAAATAGGAAATTTTGAAAATTTCCTATAAAAATATGAAATTTTGAAAATTTCCTATAAAAATAGGAAATTTTGAAAATTTCCTATAAAAATAGGAAATTTTGAAAATTTCCTATAAAAATAGGAAATTTTGAAAATTTCCTATAAAAATAGGAAATTTTGAAAATTTCCTATAAAAATAGGAAATTTTTGAAAATTTCCTATAAAAATAGGAAATTTTGAAAATTTCCTATAAAAATAGGAAATTTTGAAAATTTCCTATCAAAATAGGAAATTTTAAAAATTTCCTATAAAAATAGGAAATTTTAAAAATTTCCTATAAAAATAGGAAATTTTAAAAATTTCATATAAAAATAGGAAATTTTCAAAATTTCATATAAAAATAGGAAATTTTCAAAATTTCCTATAAAAATAGGAAATTTTCAAAATTTCCTATAAAAATAGAAAATTTTGAAAATTTCCTATAAAAATAGGAAATTTTGAAAATTTCCTATAAAAATAGGAAATTTTAAAAATTTCCTATAAAAATAGGAAATTTTGAAATTTCCTATAAAAATAGGAAATTTTGAAAATTTCCTATAATAATAGGAAATAAAAATAGAAAATTTTGAAAATTTCCTATAAAAAAGAAAATTTGAAATTTCCTATAAAAATAGAAAATTTTGAAAATTTTCCTATAAAAATAGAAAATTTTGAAAATTTCCTATAAAAATAGAAAATTTTGAAAATTTCCTATAAAATAGAAAATTTTGAAAATTTCCTATAAAAATAGAAAATTTTGAAAATTTCCTCTAAAAATAGAAAATTTTTAAAATTTCCTCTAAAAATAGAAAATTTTGAAAATTTCCTCTAAAAATAGAAAATTTTGAAAATTTCCTCTAAAAATAGAAAATTTTGAAAATTTCCTATAAAAATAGAAAATTTTGAAATTTCTATAAAAATAGAAAATTTTGAAAATTTCCTATAAAAATAGAAAATTTTGAAAATTTCCTATAAAAATAGAAAATTTTGAAAATTTCCTATAAAAATAGAAAATTTTGAAAATTTCCTATGAAAATAGAAAATTTTGAAAATTTCCTATAAAAATAGGAAATTTTGAAAATTTCCTATAAAAATAGGAAATTTTGAAATTACCTATAAAAATAGGAAATTTTGAAAATTTCCTATAAAAAAAGGAAATTTTGAAAATTTCCTATAAAAAAAGGAAATTTTGAAAATTTCCTATAAAAATAGGAAATTTTGAAAATTTCCTATAAAAGTAGGAAATTTTGAAAATTTCCTATAAAAATAGGAAATTTTGAAAATTTCCTATAAAAATAGGAAATTTTGAAAATTTCCTATAAAAATAGGAAATTTTGAAAATTTCCTATAAAAATAGGAAATTTTGAAAATTTCCTATAAAAATAGGAAATTTTGAAAATTTCCTATAAAATAGGAAATTTTGAAAAATTTCCTATAAAAATAGGAAATTTGAAAATTACCTATAAAAATAGGAAATTTTGAAAATTTCCTATAAAAATAGGAAATTTTGAAAATTTCCTATAAAAATAGGAAATTTTGAAAGTTTCCTATAAAAATAGGAAATTTTAAAAATTTCCTTTAAAATAGGAAATTTTGAAAATTTCCTTTAAAATAGGAAATTTTGAAAATTTCCTTTAAAATAGGAAATTTTTAAAATTTCCTATTAAAATAGGAAATTTTGAAAATTTCCTATAAAATAGGACTTTTTGAAAATTTCCTATAAAAATAGGAAATTTTGAAAATTTCCTATAAAAATAGGAAATTTTGAAAATTTCCTATAAAAATAGGAAATTTTGAAAATTTCCTATAAAAATAGGAAATTTTGAGAATTTCCTATAAAATAGGAATTTTTGAGAATTTCCTATAAAAATAGGAAATTTTGAGAATTTCCTATAAAAATAGGAAATTTTGAAAATTTCCTATAAAAATAGGAAATTTTGAGAATTTCCTATAAAAATAGGAAATTTTGAAAATTTCCTATAAAAATAGGAAATTTTGAAAATTTCCTATAAAAATAGGAAATTTTGAAAATTTCCTATAAAAAATAGGAAATTTTGAAAATTTCCTATAAAAATAGGAAATTTTGAAAATTTCCTATAAAAATAGGAAATTTTGAAAATTTCCTATAAAAATAGGAAATTTGAAAATTTCCTATAAAAATAGGAAATTTTGAAAATTTCCTATAAAATAGGAAATTTTGAAAATTTCCTATAAAAAATAGGAAATTTTGAAAATTTCCTATAAAAATAGGAAATTTTGAAAATTTCCTATAAAAATAGGAAATTTTGAAAATTTCCTATAAAAATAGGAAATTTTGAAAATTTCCTATAAAAATAGGAAATTTTGAAAATTTCCTATAAAAATAGAAAATTTTGAAAATTTCCTATAAAAATAGAAAATTTTGAAAATTTCCTATAAAAATAGAAAATTTTGAAAATTTCCTCTAAAAATAGAAAATTTTGAAAATTTCCTCTAAAAATAGAAAATTTTGAAAATTTCCTCTAAAAATAGAAAATTTTGAAAATTTCCTATAAAAATAGAAAATTTTGAAATTTCCTATAAAAATAGAAAATTTTGAAAATTTCCTATAAAAATAGAAAATTTTGAAAATTTCCTATAAAAATAGAAAATTTTGAAAATTTCCTATAAAAATAGAAAATTTTGAAAATTTCCTATGAAAATAGAAAATTTTGAAAATTTCCTATGAAAATAGAAAATTTTGAAAATTTCCTATAAAATAGGAAATTTTGAAAATTTCCTATAAAAATAGGAAATTTTGAAAATTACCTATAAAAATAGGAAATTTTGAAAATTTCCTATAAAAAAAGGAAATTTTGGAAAATTTCCTATAAAAATAGGAATTTTGAAAATTTCCTATAAAAGTAGGAAATTTTGAAAATTTCCTATAAAAATAGGAAATTTTGAAAATTTCCTATAAAAAATAGGAAATTTTGAAAATTTCCTATAAAAATAGGAAATTTTGAAAATTTCCTATAAAAATAGGAAATTTGAAAATTTCCTATAAAAATAGGAAATTTTGAAAATTTCCTATAAAAATAGGAAATTTTGAAATTTCCTATAAAAATAGGAAATTTTGAAAATTACCTATAAAAATAGGAAATTTTGAAAATTTCCTATAAAAAATAGGAAATTTTGAAAATTTCCTATAAAAATAGGAAATTTTGAAAGTTTCCTATAAAAATAGGAAATTTTAAAAATTTCCTTTAAAATAGG